>JAWHQN010000215.1:0-100055 GCA_033220385.1 Triplophysa yarkandensis | reverse complement strand
TAAATATTAATGGTGGAAAGAGTCTTTAAACAAAAGAGAGGGCGGGGGAAAGGAAGGAGGCCGAGTTTATTTAAGACACCCCACAGTGTTGGAGAGGTTTGAAGTCTCATTATGTTACTGTTTGTTTGAGCGAGAGCTTGACGGCTGATACGGCACGAGACACACAGAGCGGACGGGTCAGGTCAGCTGTAAGGACTGGTGGTGTGTGTGTGGAGGATAACTTTACATTGCAGGCGAGAGAAGCCGTAACCAAAGAGGAACTTACCGAAAAAAAGGCCAAGACCTCAATTCTCCACTGAGCACAAACACACATCAACAAATATTTACTTCATCTGATAGTTCACCCATTTCCTCACTCTCTTGGTATTTCAGTCCTGTAGGACTTTCTTTTTTCTACAGAACACAAAAGAAGATATCTTGAAGAATTCTGGTAAGGGATCGGTGGTGTCTATCTATTGTATGGACACGAATCCAACAAGAATGAATGCAAGCTTTAAACAACCTTCAAAATATCTGCTTTTGCTTCTGCATCAAACAAGTTTAAAGAGAGAAATTAAATAATGTAAAAGTAAATAGAAAAGTAAATAATGATTTTTTTATTGTGGGTTAACTATCATTACAACTTTTGTATCTAATACCCACTATTTTGAAAGTAAAATTGCATTCCAGAGTTGACATCCCTGCCAATTTTGGACATCATAAGGTATATAACGCCACCTAATACCTGAATTGATATTCACTCCAAAGATATCCTTCCGAAATCTAAAAATATCGTTTGGGTTGGCAGCTCCCTAAGTATTGGAACAAAGCCACTCTCTGTCGGATATTCCAAACGTTCAGCAGAACTCACTATTCTACTAGATCATATCCAAACACACACACACACACACACACACACACATTTGGAGCTCAGTCGCGGTGGGATGGTTTCACTGTCGATGAATCCCCCCCCCTCTCTCTCTCATCACAACAGGAGGGCTGAGGACACAATCTGAGCATCAGGAGATGTGGATCTTTATTCTCTGCCTTTTGTCTTCAGTTATTAGGCCGGTCGAGCACAAGCTCGTACGGCACTCGCTGTGCAGAGTAATTCGGCAGATCGGATAATCGCACACAAAACACAAAAGGGATGGGAGACAATGCGACCCGTCGACATTCATGTGCTTTTCAGCAGACTGCAGCAATTACTGTTGAAAAGCAATTAGCGCTGAAATCACAGCTTTAATTTACACATAACTGGGAACTGCAAACAAATACATTATGTTTGTTATGCAGATGTGCTGTTGACCCTGTGTTTCAATGAATCTCTGTTTGTTGATATGAGTGTCACGTCGTGCATGAATTATAAAAACGTGCAAACACATGCAGAAACCTTGAAGTAAAGAAATCTTAGCACACAAGTTGGTCTATCTATTATACTACTTTTATAAATTTCACGTCCAAAATGCTTTTCTTCAAAATGTCATTCTTCAAAATATCTTCTTTCAGTATTAATAGAAAACTTTTTATACTGGCATTATATATCTATATATATAATCTTAAAACTAAATATATAAATGCCCATCACAAAATGTGCAAATTTGACTTCATTAATAATTTAAATTATATGACACCTTGCATGAATGAATATATATATATATATATATATATATATATATATATATATATATAGCAATTTTAAAGTTTTTATCAAGTGGTTGATGTTAGTAACAAAATTAAAGTTTAAAAGATGAAATTACAATTTTTTTAATGCATTTTGTGAAATGGGCGATTCCAGAAATATGGATGTGACATTTTAGGCACTGGTCACCCGAAAATGAAAACCGTGTCATCATTAGCCAACTCCCCTGTTATTTCAAACCTGTATGACTCAAAAGAAGATCATTCGAAGAATGTCGGTAAGCAAACAACGTATGGATTTTATTGTATTGATGCAAAACCAATGCATCAATAAGTGCTGCTGTTGTGAGGTTACCAACATTCTTAAATATAGATTTTTAAGCAGCAAAATGAATAAATGCATGAAGGTAAATGTAATAAAATCAATGTTTTTCACATTCTAATATTTAAGAGAAATGTGTTTTTGTGGGTTTGGAACCCCAGACTGCAGACTTGAGATAAGCAGCAAAACATAAAAACCTTGCCCTCATTTCATCCGACTCTGACCTAATCTCTCTATCACATACTAACCCTGTAAAACACGGTGCAAACGTCTGACACATTTAGCCGAAAAGACATAAACGTGTGTTTTTCAAACCCGCTGGCAAAGTCTGATTAAAAACAACAACCCCTAAAGCCCCTGTAGCTTCATTCTGCACAAACAAGGCAAATGGAAAGCGACCGGTGCTGTGCACATCAAAGTCGCTCTTTTAATGACAAAAGAGTCCTGATTGATTCTCTTACTTCATTTCTTGCACATTTAATTAGAGGAAGCTAATTGGTGGCCCTGCTTTAAAGACTGCATTAAATCAGCCCAGAGTTTTCGGCTGCCGAGGCAAACTTTCATTCCCTGGTGCCCTTCCAATCAGATGAATGGGCTCCATTAATTTTCCCCGACAGATTCGGCCACGACGCAGTTTAAACACTCATCAGAAGAAACTCTAATCGGCCTTCATTTGCTTGAAATAAATGCAGCAGAAGCCGAGGACTAGTTGTACATGAAACAGATTTGAGTTTTACTTCTTCTTACCGTGATTCTCTCATCCCGGTCGTCTATGGTGACTCCATCTTTCTTCCAGGAGATGGTGGGCTCCGGATGCCCGCGGGGTGGCTGGCACTCCATGACCGCCGGCTCGCCCGCGGCGACCATCACATCCACAGGGTTCTGTCTGAAATCGTCCCGAAGAACTGATGGAGAGAGAGAAAGAGAAGAGGGAGAGGTTAGACATGTGTACTGCGTTTTCATAAGACGAGATTTCCGCACGGGAAAGCAGAACAATAACAAATGAGGAACTGACATGAGAAACATTCTAAAGCACCTCTAATCTACTTCAAACACACCATGATTACGTCTTAAACTTCTGTTTACTTTAGCAGGAACGGTAAAAGAGCACAGAGGCCTTCGCAGTGCATGTAAGTGATATTAATGTGGAAAGTAAGTGGAAGTAAAGATTTAACATTCATCTAAAGCTTGGCCGGTCGGGTTTCGTATCATAACGTCTGCTGCACAGGAACACTCGCTGTATGTTTAAGATTCGGAGCAAGTTAGACAACCTTGTTTGGTTGAATTGTGAAATATTTGCTTGCAGCCGCCCCATTAATCTCAAACAACACTACTAGTGTCACATTATACTTTACAGAAACACATCACATTAGTCCAAAGCTTTGTAATACACAGATTACACAAGACGCAAGCTTGTTCTTTAAGGCTTGAATAAACACACAATTTGTCTTTCTACTTTTTAAGGAAATTAAGGATAACAGTTTGTTTATGCAGTTTTCTAAGATACTTACTATCTAAAATGCAAGCATGTTTTCAACACCAAATTGGATCAAAAAGAGACAAACCTAACATGTTGTGATGCAACCTTTGCTTGGATTATTATACCCAATTTGCTGGGGTGTTTAAAAACAAATCTTTTTTAAAGTTTTAAGAATAAAAATTACATTGATAATTCTAGGTACACATCAAAAATGATGGTCTGTTTGAACCTAGGTCAAATACGGACGTTTTTAAGGTGAATTTAAATCAAAGATTTTTTTTAAATCACAACCCAGAATTGTATATTTATTTGTTTTGTTTTTTAAACATACTATGTTCTAAACTTTTTATACTGGTATAACATAGATAATCTTAAAACTAAAAAATATTTATGACAACGACAGATTGCAAAATTGACTTAATTAATTATTTAAATGATAAAATATTGTATGATTATAAATACATTTTATGAATTTTATACACTGAAAAAGATTGCTTTTACTTTACAGAGAATCAGAGTATATTTTGTTACCAATACATATGATTATATTTTACTGATTCTTGATTGAGTCTAAACATGATAGAAAAAAACATGTAAATAAACGTGTCAAAAATAAACATGACAAAAAAAATGATACTTTTGAAAGATGAGAAAATTTCTAGGATTTATGCCATTTAAAATTTAGAAGGGAGGAATCTTCATAAAACATAAAAGAGTTGCTTTATTTTTAATTTCATATGTCTAATTAAATAGAATGTGTTATTTTATGGATGTAACAATCCTAAATCTGACCCTTATCTGCCAAAATTCATGCAATAAAAACCAAAACAAATGCTTGAAAAAAATTGAAAAAAAACTGTATAAGAGACCTCACATGGGTTTATGAACTACCAAATGTTGATATCTCTGCTATAAGTATATTAAAACAATGTCCTCATCGCACACATTGAATATTTTCTGTCCTCTAAACACACTGAACTTTAAGCTCTCACGCTCCTCACGGTGTTCCCATCAGAACGATTAACCTCAGCGACAGATCAAAGCGTGATGCTCAAGGTAACCCGAACTCCTGACGGCCTCCAAATTCCTTTAAGCATTTAATTGGCCATATGATTCCAGTTTCTACTGCTTGTAATGTCACAGCAGGTAAAAATCCCCTTTAACCCCTCCGCAAAGTCCAAGATGAAGTGATTCACGCCGAAGGACATGGAAATCTTTTTCCACTCGTCTGCATCTTTCTCTATAACTTTCTCTCAAGCACATCATTTCTTCCAGCGAGGGATTTCGAAAGGACTTTGGGTTTCCTTGACCAAAATAATTAGGCGGTCCGTGAAGTAAAGCCACACATGCACAGTTCATTGCATGGTGGAAAGGTTCGGCGTCTAACGCAAGCTCTGTTCGCCATTTGTGGATCAGCGGAGGGATTTGGATTTTAACACCAGACAACCATCGAGGATGAAGTTTCCACGGTTCCTTGTTCTGATTTGAGCTCTCGGCTGAGAAACCCGATAACACGCTCTTTCTAACAGGGCCGGGTGGGAGAGGCCGTCTGCGAATGTCGAGCTCTGAACATGTGTCTAGAAAATTGAGGATAGTTGAGTCCTGGCAACGATTTAAACCACTGGATTGAGACCAAGAGAGAGAACATGATGGTGAGAGGGAGATGCCAAGAACTTTTCTTTAAACCCCCAGACCGAAGCAGTGTAACATGCGCCGACACGGATAAAGTATAAAGAACAAACAGAAAACATCCCTTACAAATTTTATGACTTCAATGTTTAGATTGAGATTTACCATTAAATATCCTGACTTTAAGACCGACTCTGAAGGCTGTGTCTAAAAAAAATCTCAACAATGCTCTGAAGTTTAAGTGGCACTATAGTTACCAAACTGGCAACCAATTTCTCACATTGTGCTAAAACATGGCAACCCAACGGTGGCTTTGCAACTCTACATGCTGAACGGATATGGGAAACAGATGTGGTTATGTTAAATTAAAATGAGATTTGCGTTGATGTGCCTCTTATATTAATGAAAATGAATATTTAATACCGCGCTCTGGCTACAGAGCGATGATCGTATGAAGTCTGCAGGGCGGAAATGAAATGGATTTCGCTGAGCCACCACAGAAGGTTTCTGGAGAGCTCTTCTGGAGCCGTTGGGGAACTGGAGATCTGCTAAAAAAAGCAATTCCAAATCCACAGCTGGCAGAGACGCAGAGAGCTTGGTTGGGAGCTTTTTACTGGAACTCCATTTACCAGTTATAAGGAACAAGGAGGAATGAGTGAAAAAACAGGAATGATGGATATGGACATGTATTTGCGCTGTTCACCTTAACCACCAAGATAGGAACATTTGATCAGTAGAAGAAACTATCTTCTGCTTTACCAGTTGAAGGGTTTGAACCAGTAATTTTACCAGAAAGATATCTGCGTCACCATTATCCAACTTTTAAACCAATCAAAAAAATGCACACGTCCAGTCCAACATCACTGGGCTACATTATGGAACGTGACAACATTTAAGGAAACAGAAATGTTCAAGAGAACAATCCAGAATGAACAATCGTTCCCAGATGTGAACCCGCTCCGCCCGGCTCTCCTGTCCACATGGTGCCTGCTAAGCATAATTCAAAGATGGAGGGATGACAAATTAGAGCGAGACCTCATTTAGAACATTCTCCGAACCTCGGGTCAACATAAAATTGCAGTGCGGATGCAGTGATGCTGGAGTCAAGCCAGCAGCCTCTTATCCAACATTGAAGTCCAAGAAAGAACTACAGCAAAAAAGCATGTGTGTGTTGGTTTGACCTACATTATAGGGATAAAAATGACCTCATGATGCAGAAAAGTGCATCTGGTACTGTGCATGGTGAGGACCTCCTATATATACTTGAAATACAAACAGCTTGATTCGTATTGTTAATAAAAATGTATTTGTAATAATAGAAGCACCGGTATGTGTGTGTGAAGGTGTGTGAACATTGCAAAAATATTTAATAGTATCAGATCGATGACATGTAGTATCACATTTTTTGTTATCATACTAGCATTTTTAAATATTTTAAAATAATAAAATGATTGGTATAATTAAATTGTCATAAAAGGATTACTTACGATATTAAAGAATATTCCGATTATTAATGGAATAGTTTATCATACAATAGTCACTTACACAATAAAAATGTATAGCAGAACAGTTTAATTAATAAAACATGAATGTAATTACATTTAAACATTTATAATTATTCTTATATTAGTCTTATCTTTTTAGTACTATTTTAAACCACTCAAAGCAATATTTCATTAACAATAATATATTTGAATACAATTTTGAACCCTTTAAGAAATATTTTAATTATTTTAATCAAAATATTCATTTTTTTTCGAATAATATTTTTAAATATATAAAGTATAATTTCAATAATAATCTTCTGCAAAACTCCTGCCTTCCAGTGTTCTATTTGTTTAATTCCTATTTCACAAAATACCATAACTCATGGTTTGCAATAACCAAGGTGCACTGCCATGACTTGATAAGAAAGAATATGTAAAATGTATGTTTGTTCTACACTTTTAAATATTTAAATATTATATAGTGTATATTGATTTCATCAACGTTAAGCGTATAGGATATCATATCACATATATAGCAAGTTATCAGATTTATCTGGAATATCACTCCACCGTACTTTCCATCGAACCATCATTACTCCCCATACATCAGTGTCTGATGCTGGAAACCTCTCTGCTGTCTAAAGTGTCTCCAGGGTTGGCGAAGGCCGGGCTAGCCGCTGGAAATGCGCACGAGAGAGTCTGTCCAAAAGAGCAGATCGATCTCCTTCTCTCATTAGAAGTGAAGAGCATCTGCACATTCTCTGCCAGCTGACCCTGCCTGAAGCTGCGTCGTCTGCTGGGGGTTCACACCTCTTGCTCTGTTGTTCTCAAACTCTGGTCTTCTCAAACTTCCATGTCGGAGTTTCG
Organism: Triplophysa yarkandensis; assembly: GCA_033220385.1. Taxonomy (NCBI): domain Eukaryota; kingdom Metazoa; phylum Chordata; class Actinopteri; order Cypriniformes; family Nemacheilidae; genus Triplophysa; species Triplophysa yarkandensis. The sequence goes on along the minus strand of JAWHQN010000215.1, from coordinate 92,650 downwards.
ATTTTAAAGAAATGCCCAAAGCCGTTGTGCGTTTATCCCGATGTGGCACTTCGATCGAGACCCAGTGTGTGTCCGTGGATACTGTGTACTGTGAGAAGATGAGCAGCATTGAATGATCTCAGAGGTGAAGAACGAAAGAGCGCGCCAGGACCTTTGTGCCGATGTCATCCTCATCTTACTCCAAAGCAAAAAAGGCTTCCGTTGTGTGTGACCACGAGTGTGCAAGGCATCTGGTGCCGGGATAAACACTGCGGCATGCCTCAACTATGCAGAAATAAACATACAGGATGCGAGGCAGTGATGCTGAACTTAAGTCAGAATCTAAAATTCAATTGAAAGAATGAAAAGACAGACTTGCATCCCTATCCAGACTGGCTTTGATGGTGGAAAAATGACATTTAACGTTCATTGACACAATTACTTATATTTCTTTGCGTTGCCATGCCGTCCGAGTCCTCCTTTGCAATCTCTACAGATTCAAGCCCGCTGAGAACACCAGCATTCAAAGCCAAACACATGCGGGTAACCAACAATGCTGATCTGTGCGGCACGGCAAGAAAGTCAAAACAGAGGTACAACGAGAACACTTTAAACCCAATGCACACCTGAGAGTAACAAGTCTCCCCTATCGCTTCTCAATGACCTCAAACCAAATCTTCTTCTCTGATCTGCGTCTATGTGTGTGTGTGGAACTCCAGGCTTTCTTTCAACCCCTCTATGGTCTGTTAGCCGTGCGGAGACCTGTGGAAATGGAACAGCAGGAACATGACTTTATTGCCATATGCTTTGCTTGGAGCTGATGAAGGACAAGTTCTCCCTTAACTATTCAATTACCTAGTGACCTGTTTTTTCCTTGTTTTTTTTTTTAGGGGTGGCAGACGCCGTACAGGACGTGTAGTGTTCTTCGGCGGGGTGATTTACGCAGCATTACAACTCATTTGGGAGGGATTGTAAAAGTAGAGAGGATAAAAGTTACATTGGAGGAAATGGAAAAAAGACAGCTGAACTTTTCCCAAAGTCACACGACTTTGAATAGAGGGAACTGTGATGTAGGGAAGAGGGCGCAACGAGGAGAATAAACACTGAAACACTAAATCTTACCAAAAAAATACACTGAACGGTCTGTAAATCCAAAACAAAAACAAAAGGTGAACACTAATGGAAAAGGTCTCGGTTGATTAATAGTACACGTCAGATTTTAGTGATCTGTTATGTTAAGGCGACGCACCAAGAAAAGGCCTAATTCATCACGTTTAGTGGAAGAGGACCTGAAAGGAAACAGCTATTGATAGGAGCCCCAGACAGGGAACCCTGAAAGTTTAAGAAGACAGAGAGTCTATTCACACTACCTGTTTATTAACATGGCTGGAGGTGTTCGTACATACTTTCAGAGCGGCAGGAGACCACTAAACTCTTTGGCACGTCGAAGGTCAAGCCGCGTTATTGCTAAATGACAAAGCACACAGAGAGTTGGTCTGTAAAGCCCAGCTTACTTAATGCATATGTCATCGCAAAATAAAAAAAAAACACGTAACTTTTGGCATCGCCAACTCTGCTTGAAACAAATTTTAATAGACGTACTTTATGGTTTTTCATATATCGATATTTTGACTACTTGCTCAATAACTGTGGAGCAAACATGAAACAGCACGACACACAATTCTGTATAAGTCCATCATGGAATATTCAGCGATTTGGTGATGCCACCACAGATTCTGAGTTAAGAGTCTGTCGTCATTAAACGGGATTCTTTGTTTTGAAGATCGTCATATACTTTTTTGGGAAGATTTTTAGTAAAAGCAAATAAATGTTTTACGGTCATGTTCTTCCAGGTAATGCAATGTTGTACTATAGTTTTTGTTTGATTCTACAGAATTTTAGGTTTATTCGGTTGAAACTTTGCTTTATTAAATTTAAGTTTACAATTTTTTACTCCACACTATGAAGGGGTTTTGTGTTTACATACTCCTACGGACAAGTTGTGAAGAGAATGAAGAGAAACGTTTAATTGTTCGTATATTTTTAATAACAAAAGTAGCGTACAAGATGCGACCCTTTGAATCGTAGGTGAAGATTCAATGCTCTAGCTAGCAGTGTTCAAAATCCACATTAAATAATAATAGGGTGACGGCTTGAGGGTGCGTAAAGGAACGTTGTAAAAATAAAAAAGCCTTCAAACAACTGTCCAAACAATCCTATTGGGGCACTTGAGAGCTGGTGTGGTTTTGTGCGGAGAGTACGACTTGTCAATAGACGTGCAGTCAAGCGTTTGACAGCTCCTCATGTAGATACGTGGATAAACCGCCACCGCTGAGAAAAACTGAACGACTGCTCAAATTATAGGACAGCACTTCCAAATTTTGGGAAAAAAATAACGCAAAAAGCTCAAAATGGTATGGGGACCAAGACGTTGCTTTGTAATGGCCAAGCTGTTCATTTAAACATATAAATATTTGTTAAAACTCTTCGGTTAGAATTATTTTAGAATGAGTTAATTTCGAAAAGAAAAAAATGCTAAAGAATTTCATGTCAATGCAATGCAATACTGCTATTGTTCATTCTAGCAAATTTTCTCCTAAAGTAAAGCAGACATCTAACACTAGTGTGCAGGCGCTGCTTACACCCCCCGGAGCGGGACGACCTCTAGAGAACACACAGAAGGGCACCAACACCTGGGGCCAGTAACATAAGACTAAAGCCTTTAAGACACACAGAGTGCGAAACACTACAAGTTTTCCTCTGTGGTGAGATAATGATGCAGACGCAGGTCATGCAGGCAAAATCATCTTGTTTTGCAATTTCTTTTGTTTGAATGAAGATTGCATCATTTATTGGAGCGATCTCCTGTCTTACTTTACGGCTTTTACCAACATTGCCATTTGCTGCACACGTAAACAAGCTGATTTTCATGCACAAACAAAGCCTTAATCTGAGTATGGACTAGGTCCTACAATTCTCCGGCAAACATGTCCCCATATGCAAAACAAAGAGCAACAATTTACAAAGAAAAAGCGTGTGCATGGAAGAGCGAAAGCATGCAAATCAAAGCCCAACAGCTGTAGTTGTTATCTATCCTGTGTGTTGTTTCCATCGGTTCAGACACAGATACTCATTCTCCTTTGTGGGAGCCATAAACACTCAGGGCATCTTCATAAATCCACATAAACCAACATAAATAAATATAGAAATATAAATCATAGAAGTGGGAGAACAAGGGTTAGACCAGCTGTAGAACCACAACGTTCTGGTTTCCTGAAGAGAGACCCTGGAGACGTGGGTCTGGAGACCGGGTTTGCGGTTACCTTCTTTTCTTTTTTCTTTAAGTTGAAGTGTATTATTTATTCTTAAGTTAAATACTGAGTTTTGCCAGGTAAAGTGATACATGGGGATATGAAGTAAATCGCTCAGGAAAGATCAGTGGTTTAAGCAACCCTTTAAGTTTGTTTCTTTAATGTTATTTTCTCAAAATTAAGTATAAAAGTATAAAGAATATTTTTCAAAATATAAGAATCTGCATATGCACATTATACATAGTACTTCGAAAAAAAAGACAAAGCCATTCAGGAACGCATGCTGGTCTGATCTCGAGCTTCGTTTTTGGACTCAACTCAACAGCTTAAGACACCGTAAACATCTCGACTGACTGTCACTGTCAAAAATAATCCATGAATTTTCTCGATATCCTGCTTCCATACAATTTTCCTAAATATCCCACCGACACGGGTTAACATGACTTCAACACAAAGAGACTTACAGAATACAGAGGCAAGAGAAAGACGGGGTCATTGGAGCGGGAATGCAGAAATGAGAGGGTAAGGAATGTTAAAGAACGCAAGAGCGAGCAAATAAGGGGTTGTGGGATTGAGGCATGTGCAACAGTAGATCCAGAGGGGCACATCTTTCTCTGATCAGCTCGGGTCTTCAGCTCAATGGCTTCCACATGGATGCTAACCTACACCAGATGAGTCTGGAGAAGATGAAACAACTCTCATATAACGTATCTGTGAGAAGGATCTGAAACACAGAGGACCACTATGGAGTGAGATAGAGAAAGACAGACAGACAATTGTGGAAGAGTGTAAAGATGGAAAATCAAGAACTGTTGAGGAATGAGAAAGAATAGTAATGTGAATTTTTTTTTATTTTTTTCATTTTGTTTGTTTCGCTTTAAACGCTACCTAAGCACCTTTTAGAACAAGATGAATTTACTTGAAAACTTAATTGTTTTAGATAAATGGCTTGTATTTAGAATTAAGTTTTCTTCCCCTATTGGAATGTTTTCTTACGTAAGCTTACATCTTAAAACATTTACAGCGGTTTGAAACCTTAAAACTTAGCATGGAAATACAATTAGTAGAAATGAACATTTTGAAATAAAAAAGAAAACTAAATAAACAGCAAACAACAAATAGACTTCAAGTATTTCCTAAAAAGTATTATATTATTATTTTACACAATATAATGACATAATATTTAACAAATAATGTATATAATACATTGATGTTATTATATTATATTGATATTATTAGTTATTTTGCAAACTTATTACATTATTTTTTCTATAAAATATACCAACATGATTAAATAGGACAAAACGAAATAAATATTTTTATTATTATATACTATATTAATGTTATAATTTATAATATTTATTATAATATTAAATTCATACTATTTACTAATTTTGCAAACCAAAGCCTATTGCACTAATAACACTATGATATCAAAATAAACGTATATATGATTTACTTTATCATATTTTTATATTCTATATTTATGTTATTAATTATTAATAACAATGATATGAAAATATTTGTTTGATTGTTTTGCTTTAAGTCTACAAATATCTTGCATATAGTAGTTTTACTCTATACTGATAAACATAGAACACTATGACTATTTTGCACTCTGGAGAATAGCATGAAAAGTATGAAAAGAAATCAGAGAACGCTGTTTTTGTTCCGATGTTCCCAGAACACCCAAACAAAGCAAAACACTGTAGGACGGCCATGCAGAAGTGGGGCAGAGGTTAGTAAACACCTCCATGGATTTCTTTTGCTTTCATTTTACTTTGCTACTGTTAACATCGTGAAAACATTCTGCGATCTACGACACGAACGCCCCCCAAGGCACTAAAAAGATCCTGCCAAACTGTAAGACTTCTGAACTCCAGTTTATCCCTAAAGTTTACGGTACAGCGCCTGGTCATCTTCCGATGTAGGAAGTTAGGAAGCACTTGAGATAACTGAAGCATGCTGAACACATCTCTGTATCTACAAGCTTTACAGAGATACAGGTCACGCTAAAAACCACAAAAAAAAACGAAAACACTACGTTGCCTGAAGCAAGCGATTTCAAAAACTGACCGTAATGAACTCCTTCCAGAAAAGCGTAGCTTACACTTCAATGCACATCTGTATTTGTTTGCACAACATAGCTATTTATTACTTTATGTTGTGTTTATTTTATTGCTTTGTATTAATGTTTATCTGAGGCTCTTTTAGGGTTAAATGTCAGCGGTGCATATTGCACAAAAAAAGTGAAAAACACGATTTTAACTTTTTAAATGGGTTTTAAACATTTCAAGAATGTAAACACAACCTCGCTTTTTGCTTTTATAGCTCTTCTGTGGCCTTCTTAAAACCGGCAGATGTTTCTGAGAGCCGGATCATCTACGCGCAGGTGCTTCTGGGATCTATACGCCGAAGAGAAGACCTCCACGTCATCCTTTCATTTAAGAAAAGAAAAACATATATAGGGCACAAATGTCTCTGTGTGATGACAGTGACACAAGGAGTGATCTACGGGGCAGAGGGCCAGTTTCCAGATGACATCTGGGAATCAAACGGTTTAAGAGAATTAAACGAGTGTAAGATGAATGAAGAGAGACTTAGAGAGAGACAGATGTTCGAAAATCCTCTTCCACAGTAAACTAGCTGAGCGCCGGTGTCTGTTAAGCCTGCTGTCAACAGAGAACCAATGCCTTTTATCAAACGAACGGAAGAAAGTATGACAGCGGGGAAAAACAGAATGTGCATTAGCAGAAAAACACATGCTTTCCTCTAAACATGAATCTGGAGAAAATATGCGGGACACTATATAGATCCTTTTGTGTTTCAGAGAGCAAAAGACTAATAAATGATATATTAACTTTAAACAATCTTTCAAAATTGCATTCTCTTTTTTATGAGAAAATCTCTAATATGTATTTTATTCATTATTAATTCTTGACAGACATTCACATTACTAAACTATAAAAACATGCACCATAGGTTTCACAGCATGTCCCACATTTCATTTATGTGGTAGAACATCAGCAGATGGTTAACAGGAAATGTGGGTAAGATAAGTTTTGCATGTCCATTTTGAATAATTTATGGTTAATTTAACAGTTAAACAAGTCCCACCCAAAGACAACTTAAGAAAAACCGTCAGTCAACACATGCAGTGCAGGTATGATGGAAAGATAACGCCTCTACACGTTCCACACGCTGCAAAGATAAGACCACGATTTCACCCCAGACCAAATCCGTCTGTTCATGGATACCCGCGTCTCATGTACAAACTCAAAAGATGCACCCAAAATATGACAACAAACAACAGATAACGCATCTGTGAGCCAAAATGCAACATTGTATTCGAATGCCTGTGAACTTCATGTTTCAGTCTGAGGATGTGATGAGACACGCTTGAGCGGGCCGGATTCAACCTCGCCATCTCTTCAACAACAACAAAACCAAATCAAACCCACAGCAAATGTGGGCAAGAGGCATTCCATGGGGGCAAAACTCCCGACTCAACAAACCTCCCAGATACCGACCGTTCTACTTTCCCAAAGTCAGATAAAACCGAACCAGAAGTGAGGTCTGTTCTTAAATATAACACAAAACCGTCTCAGGTCCCGGACACCTGGACCTTTCTGCTCACGTATGGATCGCTCAAGGGGGAAAGATGTTCCTCATGTCAAGCCCAGAGTTTGGAGCTCTACATCTGCTCGAGTGAAGCGGCACACCTGCAGGCCACAAAAGCCCAGAACAATACGAAGCAGCTCATTGTCGTTCATCTTTGATGTGTGAATAGCCGAGGGAACGGGCCCTCAGAGCCTCTCCACCATCCTTCAGCCACAATCGTGCGGTTTCATCTCTGCCTTTGAGCCCGGAATGCTTTTGAGATTCGGAGAGGGAACGCTTTTGAGGTCATGGGACGACCGCAGACCATGTGATATACTCTATCGCACGCTCTTGAAAGCATTGTTTAACCTGTTTTTGAAAGAGGGCTGTCACAGCGCCACCACGGCCGCAGTAATACCTCGTCCTCCTTCTGACTTCTATTTCATTGAGTAACACCATTGCGGGCTGTCTAAGAAACCCTAGCCGTGCTCTGGCACTTTCTAAATCTAAACCGAGGTCGGCGCATTGCAAACTTTGTGCGTGCCAAGTCGAAGTGACACACAGCAGAGCGTCTACTTCACCAACGCCACGTAAATAGATTTCAACCGCTGATTAACGCCAGCTTTAAAAATGAAATTGGCAAAAAACAGAGGTCACCGACGATGTTGTTGGTGTTGGCAGACTAGCAAACCACTCGTAGCGAAACTGCGAAGATGATTTCATTTCTGTTTGTCTTGGAGGGCATAAGGCAGTTGGAATCTCAAAAGCCTCGTCGTCTCCGCAGCGTCGCCTTGGGATGAGGATATACTCTCGAGCTGTTGTCCCCTCTCCTCCTCCTAAACGTCACCCAGCCGTTAAAAAATCGTGTAATAATAGTTATGGTTTTAGATTTTACATAACCTGTGAATTATTCGATACGAATAATAGACACCTCCTGGTTTCAATCCCGTTATGTTTGACCACCCAAAAATCTTTGCATGAGGAGAAACGTGTCATCTCTGATGGTTTATGAAGGCATAGTAAAAGACAAGGAAGAGATCAGTTCACAGATTCTTAAACATAAAACTTGCTATTCGATTAATAAAAGTTTATTGATTAAAATAAAATAATTATGTCGTATCTTTCATTTTAAGTCCAAACAAAACACTAGGTAGGCATCAAGCCATGATACGTGTCTATAGATCTGCGTGCTTAATTCAGTTCTTAAACTCTGTTGACAGTTATTAGCGCGTCATCTCCGCGCCAGTTGCCGACTGGCAGCTTGGCTTTGTTCGGAACGGGGCTCGGTCAGACCACCCTGCCTCTGTCTCCACAAAATCACAGGCCTTCAGATTTAACCGGCTCTTAAGAAAACGCAAACATTGTTCGTCTGCCTGCCCCGTGGATGTCCTCGCGTAACTCGGCACCTCGGCTCATTCGCGCCTCCATTGTATCAGAGTCATCAAAGTGAGAGAGACAGAGCCGGTCTGGGATCCATCAGCGTCTCTGTTTCCTTACGGGGCGACGGGGTCAAAAATTCAACCTAATACATCATCAGACATTGATGATGGCTCTGAAGAAATATTAAATTAAATATATTATTAATATATATTTACTTATCATAATGATGATATAGACATAAATGTGAATATTAAAAAATATTATTATTGCTACTGTTACTAAAAATGCAAGAATGTATAAGATACTAAGGTCAGTGTGACCTTTGTGGTATATACATTTCTTTCGTAAGCTCAGCATTACAACAATAGCAGAACGACTGCTATGAGACCAAGAGAAGCGCTAACAAGCGCAGGGTCCACACACAGCTCCAACAGGGGCTTATTAGCTTCTTCATGCTCTCGTTCTCAAGTTCAATGAAAGCCAGATGGAACAGTGCGGTTCCGGCGATTGACCCCTGAGCCTCTGGCCCGCAGCGCGAAGCCTGAGACGGAGCAGCGCCCACACCAGGGATGTGACCGTGACCTTCTCTGTGTTTCTATGACAACAATAAAGTCAGACATAAAGCCAGAGGTGACCCGAAACCCAACATCTCTGATGGCGAGCCAAGGAATGTTTCTCTCATTAACAATCACGAAACAGCGACACATCACGTCTTGAGTTTTATACAGTCGTTCTAAGTCACGGTATAACGGATTGAGTGTCAAAAATTCCAGACGGACCGTACAACAATGAAAACCTCAATTACAACATATGGAATCAACATATGATTCTTACGACTTCAGATTTGACTGTTGATCGCTCACGTCAAGTCATGATTCTTTAATTCTCTACTTTTTTATATAAATCCAAATGCATCGATTAAACACAAAGATAAACCAAACAAAAGCCTCCGAAACCATAGAAATGTGACACAAGTCTGCAGTTCTTTTGTATTCAGGAAATAACCCAATGCCTGTTTATTTGCTCTTTTCTTTGTACGCCATACGTGTTTACATCGGTTGTTTTCTCAAATTGAGCACTTCCACACCCAAGAGTCTTGCTCTTGTCTTGAAGAGCTTCGTACCCCCACATAAACACCATTTCCCCATAGATAACATCTGTAAAGATTAACAGCTTAGGGAGAGGAAGAGCATCTAATTGCCCTTAAATTAAAGCAATTGCCCTCCAATTTATTCACTTCCTGCGTCAATGTAAAAGAAGGAATTGAGGGACAACATTCTCATGGAAGCAAAAGAGGAACCAACAGCCAACTTTCATGCACCAGCTGATCGAGCGCTTTACTGGTGGACTGTAAATGCTATACACAAGTCTCAAAAGATCTACATGATTTTAAATGGTCAGCTATTTAAATATATATAATATATATGATGTTTCTCAAAAAATGCATTGCTTTATGTAAAACTTTTATATATTTAAAACCAGGTATTTCATTACATTTAGGATTAAACAAAAAATATATATATAAAAAAGGATCTTTAACTAAAATAAAATATATGCGTAATTATTGTTCGGAAAAATTTCGTTTAAAAACTTTCCCTAGGACTTAAATAAAATAAGACTGAGACTTATAGATTACATCTGTAAAAAGGAAACATGAAATAAGCAATATAAATAAATAATAATAAGAAGAAACAAAAAAACTAAACTTTTTTTTTAAACTAAAAAAATACAAATTGGGAAATAAAATGACATGGTAAATAATCAGGGTAAATTTTAAGTTTACACTCAGTTTAAAACCAAAATGTTTCTTAGATAAGTTAGTGACATGTATATAAATGGATTGAGTCAAATGAGAATAAAAGTTTTCACAAAAACATGTTGGATAAGCATTTAGGGCCTCGTCACACTGTAACGACATCTGCCCTAAAGAGATCGACAGCATGTCTTGTGGTTTTTCCACATCTGCCAAACACCTTCTCAGCATCCTCTCTGTTCTTAAGAGCCTCCTCTCTAAAGAAAAGCCACACAAGGCCTTGTTTTCCAATAAACAAGGTTCTGAGCTCTCACATGAGCGATCGAGGGTGAGAGGTAGATATGCCAGATTACATTTAAGACATTCCGACACAGCCACGGCCATCCTCGCCGTTAGCCCGACCGGTCCGGTTCCCTCACGGCAGACAGATGCCGCAGTCATCCTTTCTCAGGCCTGGAACCCAACACGCCGTGACCGCGGGTGTCGCCGCCGGACCCGCTCCATTCCCGGACGTCATACGATCCTCCCTGTCCTTCTCTCAGGAATGCTTTCTTTTTCAAACCACCACCACTGCCCCTCCGAGCGGCGTGGAGAACTTCACTCGCGTCTGATAAAGAAACTCTATCCCTGTGAACAGATCTGGACGATGTCAGTCAAGGGAGTCTCTGGTCATTGTCATGGTGAAGTGTAAAGGAACCACTGAGGACTTCTTAGTCATGCTGAACTAGGCCGCGAGCGTAAGACCAGGTGCCAGTGTAATACTCCCAGAACTCATGACATCATTTATTTAGACTGCATCGAGTTTTAAGGACCCAAAACATGAAGCACTTAAAAAAAATCAGGTCATTACTTGAACCGCCCAAACACCACTTCAATGTGTAGACACAAAACCACTGAGACATTTCTCAAAATATCTTCTTAATAAAGTTGACCATATGAAAATGGTGCCCATAACCTCCAGGACTGTAACCCATCGCGCACTCTTCGCTCATCATCTCCACCCGGGCTCTCACATTAGCATAATCCAACACGCCGCACATAATTTGTGTAGAATTAATTCACTCCTGCTTCATTATAAAGCACAGCCATTAAAAACAACTAAATTACCATTTCAATGAGCTCTACATAACGCTTTGTGTTGTGAGCGTTTCACACAGTAATTGGCTCTATTAAGCCAAAAGGAACGACACTTGTGTTGATCAGAGACTCGGGTCACATGTGATCGTGCGTATATCCGTCAGAAGAGGAATCCAGAGAAATCGCCTGTTTGGATCTTTGTCAAATATATTCAGAACCATGGTTTTACTATAGTAAAGAATAGTAAGATTGCCTGTTTGGTGACCATTTGTACCAAAGTAACCGTAAAAACCGTATTTCACCAAATATGATGTTACTGAAATAAAATGTGGTTTATTTCCATAGTTAATTGACAAAAAGCTCAGAAAGGCCACTAAGATGTCTATAAGACAACTTGTTTTCACTGCGCACTTTGTCTCTGAGCCAGATGCAAATGCCAACCATCTCCATATCGTCAGGATTACATTCCTACACCATCACAAAGGGAATCTCAGGCACGCTGCTAACAGAATGCAGGAATTTGCTCCCGGCTGGTTTGATAAATCTGGTCATCATCTCAGAATGGGATTCAATTCAACTCGGTCTGATAAAACGAACAAAAAACGCGACAACTGACCTTGAATCTCACGACGGCACAGATTTGTTTTTGTTTCAATGTCTGTGTGTGTTCACATATATTCGTGCAGGATGGTATACCAGCTGAAATCCACCGTAAACCCTAAAGACGTACTTTTAATATCAAGGCTGACATGCAGAAATATGAGAAAATCTGAAATGAATCTACCTATGTTGTACCGTCATGTATTTCCTTTCTCTTTTTTGGATAATAAATGTGTATTATGTATCTGACATTCACGCAGTTTTTGAAATGGATTTTAACTTTTTGAGCTTATGATACACTTAGGAACAAAGGTAGACGGTCTCCAGGTAGACGCGCATGGGGTTTGTAGGCCAAACCAATCATTCTCCCGAAACCACCCCCATCCCATTACATTACTACCCCCCTACACACCTTATGGGCTTGATTAACAACCCTGACTCTTTTATTTCCTCATTCCTCTCTTCATTTCTCCTCCCCTACAATTCAATCCATCCATTAGCAGCTCAAGGTTAAAGGGCTATTCTGACATTTTATTTAGCGATCTCTAAAGCGTTACACAGACAGACACAGAGAAATGGAATCCAAGAGAAAATGGGCGATTTCAGACACCTTTCAACCTTCCTCACTTTAAATGGAATGCTACTTTGCATGGCATGCATTGGAAGGCTGATGTGGTTTAAAATTCGAATCATAATCGTCCCGCTGGCATTACAGATGCAGGCATTGACTATAAATGCAATTGACCTAAGTGTCTTCGTTCCATCTGACTGCAATGTTCAGGTAACAATCCGCATGAATGCCTTACATTTTGGTATACGTTTGTATTAGCTGATGCTGGAGAATGCAAATTGTGAAATGAAATAATACAATTTAAAATAATAAAAATATAAAATATATAATTTAGTTCTTAATGGAATGGCCAATTGATGTATGGCATGTAAACTGTGTATTTACAAACATATTAATGCACATTTTTGATGTATACACATCTCTGTATCTATATATATATTTAGATAATATGTGTGTGTTGTGTATATTTATACAAAACAAACATTTATTAGTAATTGATTTCACCCAATTCATTGATTTGACTGCACAAATAAAAATATATAATAAAATAAAGCTAAAGAGACAAAACTAAAATGTTATATGCGATATCTGCTAAACAATGTCACGAGAACACAATACGATACTATTTTACGTTGGAAAAATAAAAAAAATCAGTATTTAAAAGTAATTAAAATTATTTAAAACCTGAAAATAATAATATAACCAACGTAAAATCTACAATATTTGTATAATACTCAGTAAGAATTAAAAGCAGTTAAAAGCAAGGTTGCAGTACATAATAAAGGAAAAATTACAAGTATCAGGGTAAAAAAGTAGATGCTTAATGGAAAAATGATGATTTTATTACTATTGTTATTTGGTGTAACTTCACTGACTTTGTCCAGTACGCTAGAATCGGACTAATATGATATTGTTTGTTTGTTTGTGTACACACATCATTTGGTGACCCCGTGTGCCCTCTCTCAGGGAACCGGAGCAGGTGGCCCCTGCGGTGGCATTGTGTCCCTACACCGGGAGCTACGAGCGCTGAGGTCACGTCTGTTTTCTTTTCTGAGGGGTGGTTGCACTTTTCTTGGAGTGCGTCATGAGCTTTAATCTCTGTTGAGGTTTTCCAGCATATGGTGCAGAATAGGAGAGGGGCTGGCCTCTCCCCCAGGACCTGAGTTTCTTGAAGGACTTCCTGGGACCGTGACCTCATTTGTTCCAAATTTAAATCCGACTATGACATGACTTGACATAAGTGCAGCTTCACTCCTAGCTTTCATCTGGATTACTAAACGACTCCCTTGCGATATCAGAGCGGAATGTTTAGACTGCAGGCGCTGATGTGCGATGAAGATAGAAACACCGGTTTCTATCTGACCCAAGCTGGTGGACCGAACTAAACCAGGTCATAAAAACCATCTTGGATGATAAATGAGTGGCTTGAACCAATTACAATTTTATTTCAAAAGAAAAAATGACTTCATGGCTCATATTTGGGTTGCATGAGCATACTGAAATAATTCCTTAATAACTTTAAAATGCTCCTATTTTAATTAAAAGCAAGTCGACTACCTAGGCGGTACGGTTAACAAGCCTAATAATTTCTATCCCTGGTGTTTCATTGTGGGATTTTCTACTATATTTACTCAACATCCCCCCCCCTCTCTCTCTCTCTCTCTCTCTCTCTCTCTCTCTCTCTCTCTCTCTTGTTTTCTCTACAGAAAAAGCTGCAGCTATCTCACGAGACCACCTTGCCACAAGTGATGGTCTAAAACAATGACAGACCTGCGGAGACCAGATTACATACATCTGGTTCACATGACCGAAGGCCCTGTCCTCCTGAGATCGCCGCTTATTTTTCTTTCATTTTCAGGCTTGTCCTCTGGTCTCCTCCCGGATGGGTTGGGAGACATCTCAAACCTCGCTCTATAAGCAGGAGATAATTGACCGACTACAGCAAACAGACCCCTGTAATGCCGACAGTCCGGGGCAGGTATGTCTACAGAGTGCCGCTCGGTGAAACGAAAGCTAAAGTAAACTTTGACAAATCAGAAAGGAACACAAAGCGGTGAGTGCGGTTTTTCACTGTGGTGCGAGGTGAGCCTTAGCACGAGAGATCATAAAACATGAGCCGGTGTATGTGTTTGCTTTAAAAGGGAAAAGAGAAAAGCAAGAAAATAGACAGTTTATATTTTTGGCATTTTGGCAACTTAATGTATAGAAATGTAATCGCTGTAGTATGAAAAGGTAAACACCTATAATTAATATTAATATTTATAATTATTTAAATTAAAATGATGCCGTATATACTGTAATTTGTATAGACAATATAATGTGTTATTTTTGCAAGCATTAAATAATACTTTAAATGTTTATCTATACAATCTATATATAGGCAACTATATAAATACATAAATATATACATTTACTTATTCTGTTTATTTATTTACTCTCTCACAGATACATTTGGTGTGTTCAGACAGGTAGGATGGTATAGGAGCAGATAAGCATTGAATTATATAAGAGTATTTGTCAGTTTGAGTAACTTTCAGGTGTGTTTGTTGGGGGAAGTGGTATTTCGCTCTCCACCCTCCCATTGGTTTGCTTTGCATTTCTTGTAATCATGCTCATCCAGGCATGCTGGATGTTCATAACAGAGCCGGCCCACATCAGGACATGACATTATGACACCCTCACTTACCCCTGCTACCAGCACCGCCAAACACACAGGTCGCCCAAACCTCATTCCAGCAGATTCCATCCGAGAAACGAGCCACGACGGACACACAAACACCTCCTCTCGCATCCTCTCTCATTGAGCTTCTCCTCGCGCTCATTTACCGCACGCCCTAATGTGACGGATGAGGCCTGCTCGCTTTTTACCGCGCAAGATGAATGGGCAAAATATGATGATTCTACGCTGGAAAAATGAATCATTCCCAACAGGACCGTTGCTCAAATAACTGCATCTGCCTTTTTCCTCGGGGGACGGTTACAGTTTGGTGTTTTGTCTAATAAGTAGGACGCGCAAAAAACACACTTACGGAATGTCGGAAAGAGCAAACGACGAATAACATCTGGTGAAAAATCCGTTGTGCTGGTTCATAGCCAAGCGACTTGCAGGGAGATTCCTGCTGATGTTGGAAAAGAGCCACGGCCGGGACCAAATTTGTTGGTTTTAATTATACGGCCCTTGGTGGCGGAGGGCGGTGAGTTTCGCAGGTCAACTCAAACAAACAAATGAGTCTAATTCAGTGCAATGAAGCAGCACGTTCAGCCGGTTCGAAAACAATGCCACATCTTTGACCGTACGGAAATATACAGACACTTCATGTTCAGTTTGAAACATACGTTAATGCAATTGGCTGATGCTTTTATCCAAAGTGACATTGCGTTATATTCTACATTATTCTTTTCCGGGTATGAGCAATTCCTGCGATCGAACCCATGATCTTGGAGTTGCTAGGGCCTTTATCTAACCACTGAGCTGCAGGAAACTAAAAAAGCAACGTTTCCAACCACAATTTGGAATAAAAACGATTCAAATAAACAGGACATAACTTTCTTTATAATTGGGTTTACCGGTCATCTCCTCATAAAACATATTCCAGTCAAATTTGAAGACTTACTGTAATGACATCCAGATCTGCCCTGAGCGCTTATAAAACACATAACAAGCTGGTACGACGAGACATTTAAAGACACAAGCTGACGCAATCACTATTATTATTCTATCATTTATCATCATCAGTCCCCTGCCACTAAACAATTCCGAGTTTGCAAGTATATAGAAATGCACTTACAACAGGGTGTTGTATTGTAATGTTGTCTCATAAGACATAAGATCGATGTCGTTTTTAAGGTACCGCAAAGAAATGTGTTTAACTTACGGGATCGAAAAGAAAATGTATTTAAAAATCTCAACGACTGTAAGGAAACCTAAGAAACTTCGGTACAGATGTAAAACATTGTCCACAAACAATCAGTTCTCAGTTGATTCATGACCGCAGATATTTTACACATGACTTCATAGTCTAAAACCGTCGTGGAATTGAAAGTACTGCAAATAAATCAATAATCTAATTAGTTGAATCAATCGCTGCAGCTGCTATTGGTTTGCTGAGCGAGCGTTTTTCAAAGATCTCAGGATCTTCAGATCACTGCGTGTCTTAACTGAGAGTTTAGAACACATTCTTCTGAGTCTTGACTTGCCCTCGTGCATAAAGAGTCTTTGTGTTATAATTGTTCGACAAATAGTTATCCAACGGTCTCTGACCTACTAAGCGTTTCGATTCCGGCACGGCAAGACACACACACCTACGCACATGTAGTAACACAATCGCAAACATTGTTACTTTAAACTTCCACGGTGACATTCACATAAGGAACAATCACTTCAGGAAATGTTCATACTTCAAACAAACAAAATGATCTATACGTCTAGTTTTTGTTTCATCGGAATCATGTCATGAATGGTCTATTGAATTCTTAACGTTGTGTTCACGTTGGGACTTAAACGAAATTCCAAACAATATCGCGTCACGTTGAGGAAGAGTTGCGACTCATTGTCTGCAGCCACAGCGTGTGATTTTAACCACCGCAGAAATGAAGACTATGTTCTGTATGTAGAGTTTATAGGCAAACTGCTTTCTTGAGACACCGAAATCTGGTTAAGGAGTTATTTAAGTCCGGAAAGACTAAATCTTGCTGACGAAATAGTGACATCCAGTCTAATAAAACGACTAGAAATGCAAGAAAATTCCAAACATCTTGAGCACAGCATAAGAACAGCCAGCTTTTTCCAACCGGCTTTAAAGTGAGAGGTTAAAAAAGTTAAAATAGTGCCATTATTTTCTCATTCTCTTGACATTCCAAACCCTGACTTTCTATGTTATTTAGAACACAAAAGAAGATATTTGAAGAATGTCGTTAAAACGAAAAGTGTTGGCCTCTGTTGGGTTTGTGTCTCTACAAAAGTCGATGGAGACTAACGGTTTTTGGTTACCAGAATTCTACAAAATATGTTATTTGGTGTTTTCTGATAAAAAACATTCAGCGATGGAATCAAATATTGTATCATTAATGCGTCTATTTCCCCACACGTGTTTAAAACCATCTACGTCTAAATAATAAGAAAAAAAAGGATTCTAAACAATGAAAACCGTTCAGCAAAGACAACACAGCCAATGATATCGCTAAACTCGAGACAGGGTCCCATGCTGTCCCACCTGTCATGTACTAACATTTCTCTTGTCTCTGAAGGCCAACGTTTATCCTCGACAGCTGCGCCACACAACGAAAAATTCTTCTGTGCCACACAGTTAACACCAGCGCCCCTCCACATGCGCCTGCACGACCTCTGACCTTTATCTAACAGCCCCTTCTGTAAGGAATATTAATTCCAGGCATGTCCCTGACTTTCTTTCAGCCCTCGGACATTTAATGCACTAGGTCTTATTAGGTCCCTTTGTGCATTAATGTATCATTATTTGTAGGTAAGCCGAATGAGGTCACAAGGTCGCGAGCCTGTGACCTGGGAGGATTCAGGGTGCTTGATCAGTCTTTGCACGCTATTGACAGTCAGTCAAAGAAGAGTCATGTGGGCGATTCGGGCAATGGGGAGCAAAGGTAATTTTTAGATTGTCAATGTGGAAAATTTTAAGTCGATGAGGGCAAACCAATCAGCGCTGCTCGGTTTCTTTAACAGTGACAGGTCGGCCAATCAAACGCTTCCATGGAATACTAACCATATGGTGTGGCGCAAAGCCAATTTTAGACAGTGGAAGGAACACAAGGAAATGAATTCAAAATTGTGACACTTTGTTTGAAAAGAAGAGTAAAGATTAATTATTTTTATTTCACCTTTCTAGCTTTTCATGAAAGACGCCTTGAGCACTTAATCTCAATTTCATTTTACACAATGCTACCCAGAGTCACAGACATCCAAAAAAAAAACATCACGCACAATGTTTCTGTGATATTTTAAAAATGCTTTTGTCCCTTCTGCATTGAAAACAGTGACCACCAAAGTCCTCAGAATGTCTCCTTTGTGTCTGCAGAAGAAAGAGAGTCAGACGGATATGGAATAACAAATAAAAAAATGCGTTTGATGAAGTGAGCGGAGTCCACCGCTGGGCACATTCCCCGCGGCGGGCGGCTGCACCAGCTGTGAGGACGACATCTTTAGTGTGTCAGCAAGCGCGTATAATGCATCTGTGCTGCTCTATTTCTTTTCACCTCTTCATTTTTTCCCTTCTGCATTCCTCTCCATGCAGCCCCTTCTCTTTGGCTCGCCATCGTCTCTGGTAGCACTCAGAGAAACCACGGCTGCCTGCTCGAGTCTCAGGCTTCACTTGCCTGCCGTATAATGGCCTAATGTCTTCCTCTGTTTCCAAAGAGGAAAAAACGGAAGACGGAGCCAAGACGAGGTTTATTTTAAACCGACAGCGCGAGCGGATCGAAATGCTTCAAAAGGGGAAGAGAGACTGCATAATTTGCAGACAGGCGAAATAATTTGAGACGTTGGTAATGATGAGAAGCGATCGCTGGACTGTGATCGAGAGCACAGCGGTATAAATCACATACTGTCTGCACCGTTACAGGATAAAATAAAAGCTTCCATGGGCTCGTCATGGAATGATATACTTCAGCCGTAATTCAAGTCAGAGTGTACTGATCTCGGCTAGAGAGACGTAAATCAGAGAGAGAGAGGAAAGAGACGTCTAGTTTATTGTCTTGTTTATCCAAGCTGTAAAATGCTGCAGGTAAAATGTGTAAAACTGAGTCTCAAATGGAAGAAATATCAGATTTCTGTCCGTTCTGTCGTTCATCCTGAAGGCATCTGCCGTGAATATGGTTCCCTGCCGCGGTGAATCTGCGTAAGCTGGAATCGATGTTGTGATCTTTGTCTGATCAATGATTCATTACAGCAGGAGATCCTGTACGCATGGTTAACTAAGAACTGCCCGGAGGGAATGATTCACATCATCCCTAAACAAAGTCATCTGTCTTTAGGACTCTCAAGTGTTGGATCATTCAGAAGCTTGAATATTGTTTAATGACAAAAACTGCAATTCAATGTCTTGCATCTTATCCTGCCAATATGTGGTAAGCACCAGAATTAAATATTGGAAAGTTTCATTTAACATTTTGGAAAAAAAATCAGATTGATGATTAAGACAGATTGAGTATGTAAAGTCTGTTAAAGGCATAGTTAACCCACAAATGAAAATCGTTAACTTTAGTATGTTACATTTACCTTTTCCTACTTTCTTAAGCAGAATTATTATATTTTGAAGAATGTTGAGCATGAATGGGTGGCATAATTGGGTGGCACTGGTGTTTAATGACCAACGTTCTTTGGAATATATTCTTATGTGATCTGCTTAAGAAAGTCAATCTGTTGAGTGAAGAATCTCTCCAAAAATGTTGTCCTGTGAAGACTATATAATATATATAATATTATGATTGTGGGGTAATCTTATTGATAAGTTTTAGCTGCTGACAATGACGTAAATGTGCAAATGTAACCTTCTGCTTCTTCCTTCTAGATCACACAGATCTTCTTTTTTGCTTACTTTAAGATCCAGAGCTGTAAAACTCCTTCAGAAGATGCGAGACATTCAATAGTGGAAAAGTAATGTCATTTATGAAAATCTCATCAACGGCAGAAAGAGTTTTAAATCGTTTTACATCATTTAACATCTTGATTCTATACAAACATTAATTAAACTGTGCAGTCATTCTTGCATGCCCGTCCAATAAATCCATCAATAATGTCACTCATGACTGCCTTCAGATTCCAGTCTCTGACAGATTCAATGACATGTGCAGATTCTCAACCACACGAACCAAAATGCAGCAAACAGAATGATGCGGAAGTCAATTTAATGGATTATATTTTGATCACGTTAACATTTTAGTCACTTGCTCGACTTTGTTACAGTATAAACGCACTCGTTCCCTGCTGTTCTGTTCAAATTGCATCACACCAGGAACCCTGAAGGAGCTTGAGAATACGGAAAAACTCCTCGGCATGTCGCCGAAGAACAAACTATCAAACAAAACTGAAATGAAGAAGGATAGTAATCGCTCTTGCGTGCAGGTGTTGACAGCACAGTCCTCTTCCTGTAAGACTTTCAAAGAACAAAAATGTGTTATGAATGGTATGAATTCCTCATCGTTCTGTCAACCAGCGTTCAACTGTTTCATGCGTTCAACGTGAACAAAGAAAATCATTACAGGAGAAACATCCGTCAAGGTTTTAAAGTTTGCATGTCTAATTATCGTCCATATCTGCAAGAAAAGCAAACAACATGCATGTCTGGAATAAGAGAACAAAGAGAGATGGTATCACTGATGAATTCATATTTTGTCAGGATGAATCTCTAAATCTCGAGAATGACTTGAAGGTTTTTTAATGTTCCAAATTCGTCACTACTGGAGGCTGTTTGAGCCGGCAGGTTGAATCTTCCGGGAAATCTGTTCCGGGTATCTTTATCATAAGTCTCTTACACAGAGCTTATCACAATATTTCAGAGAGCCACGTTGGTATTATTATTCAGCATTATATGGACACGACTCGATATTTGCTGCAAGCAACAGAAATGGGGTTTTAACACCATCCTTGCTGAAATAATTCATTATAATATATCGACATTTATTATTCCATATAACGAATTCAAAGAAATTGTTTACTATTAATTAAAATCCATACATTGCTTATTCATCCTCATGACCTGCATGACATTCGTTTTTCTCCAGAACACAAAAGAAGATACTTGGAAGAATGTTGGAAACCAAACAACACTAGACTCCCATTGACTTTCACAGTATAAACACAAAACCACCTTTTGGTGAACTATTCCTGTTTCTTCCTGCCTGAACCATGCACCCCAACATCTGCACGTTTGAAAGCCATCTCCTTGTAAATCACAATAATAGAACACTGTCATACACCGGATTACCTATTATTTGACCGCGTGCTGCCCGATCCGGTGACTGCTGACTTGCTCTTCTGGCAATCCATCAAGTCGGAGTGTTTTTGACACGTAAGCGATACAGTGCGAGAGGTTAAAAGGTCAAGACAGACTACGTTTCCCCATATTATTCCCCCCTCATGAGGTATATATCTGCTCCCTGGCTTCGTCTCAGCATGGTGCGATTTCACCACAGGAAACACATAAGTCACCCATAACTGCTTTCAGGGATGGAGATGGAACGGTCGGGACTTGGATGGATCGGCCTCCTCGTACCTCACTGAGAGACAGACCTGATACAGACGGAGAGGAATATGGAAAAATATGAATTAAAAACAAAGAGACAGGGACCTCCTGTAGAGTAAGGGTATAAAGCCCTGCAGCGTGGAGCTTATTAGCGGCGGGTCGGAGAGCGGTAGGTCTCTCTCTCTGCCTAAATCCGCACCACACACACGGAGTGCCCCCACCTTCACTCGGGTCTGTTCCATCCATCACACAGCGGGCTAAAAGGCACATATTCACACATCTATACGTCTCAGACCCTGACGCTCGTAGCTCAAATCTTTCGATATGCAGTCATGGTTATTATAGGGACTCTTTTAAAATCCACAGTCTTGCTTGTGGATGGGAAAACAGCTTTGTTAAAGATGCAAATATAAAACTCAATTCCTTAATTTTAAACGTGAGAATCATCACACAACTCCTTTTTTAAAACGTAGAAATATACATGTCAATGGGCTCTTGTTCAAAGCGCTTGGTGACAAACTCCATAAAGCAAAGTAGGAAAAAAATCAAAGGCTTAGGTGATGGAAAGAGAATTATTTATGACACCTGTATTTAGGGATTTTTGTGGTAAAGCTCAAAAGCTAGGACTTAATCCTCTGGCACCTTTAAATGAGCTTTCTTATTCATGCATGCATGCGTGTGTGTGTGTACGCGTGCGTGTGTGGGTGTATGTGTAGGCAGGACAGAGGACAACTGTTCAAGAAAATCTTAATAATTTGTAAGTTCACTTAAGGTAATGCTGAACTGCACATAAACCCCTGTAACTTCGAACGACCCATGACCTCTGTGCCCGATAACTACATCCACCATTACGGGCACGACACGGTGACCTCTAGGGTCCAACGTGACCCGGCGGTGACACCTGATGCACGCGGCCCCACAGCTGTCACCCCTGACCCTCAAACGCACACCCGTTGCATCAATAACAGCGAGTGTGATCTGAATTCCAAGACGTTGAAGGGTTCCAGGGTTTTGTTTGTTATTCGGGCGGCCGACTCCACTAAGTGGATAGGGACGTGGAATGACCTCCGGCTAGGGGAGAAAGCCGTCAATCAGGGGACCAATTTACAGCGAAACAATGCCGGCCTGAGCTGTTCAAGTGTGACACGTAATAAAGCGGCTATACACAAATAATTAAGCCAGAACGATTGGGCAACATTTCTCTGAATGAAATAAATAACGGGAATGTCATAGGGTTGTGTGTGTCCTGGCAGGTCATTACCGCTATATCATATCCAAGCAGCCACACACAACACCTGCCCAATATCGCCCCAATTGCCCATTCCCATTCCTCGGACCTCTTGGAAAATGACAGGAACCATAAACTCAAATTTCATATTCTTTCACATCCCATTCTCTCTCCGCTATTATCCCCTCAGAATTACCCCTCATTCCCGATTCCAATTGTAGTATTCCCTGTCGGTGCCCATCAGAGCCATTAAAAGTGTCTAAAGCTTAAAAAAATCCTTTATATCATAACACTGCATCTTTTTGTCTCCCAGTTGAAGGTAAAATCAGGTCAAACATTAATTCTCCTCGTCATACGCTGGATGAATTGTTGGTACTGCAGGAACTCGTCTTTGTTTTCTTTTAATCTTAAGAGTCTGCAGGCCAGACGGGCACATAAAAATAGAAGACATATTGGTTTTATTTGGGTCTCATGAGATGCGTTCGCAAACGCAACATCCTGCTTTACACAGACACGTGAATATAAATACCAAAGGTGTTCTGGGACGGCATCCTACCCTCCCACGTGACTCCTGCTTTCCCTGCGGACAAAGCGGGCACTCTCAGAAGCCGAGCTACGGGTAGATAAATGGCCTACTCTTCACGAAGGGTTTCTAATTAGTCTGTGTGTTGCCTGTTATAAGTTTCCTCCCCCAGTGTTGTCTTAATGTAAAGCGTCCCATGTGCTACTCAGAGAAAGATAAATACAATATTTTATTAAGTAAATTAAACTCAAACGAATAATTTATATCACAATGAAGATACTTTAAATAGTGCTTCTGCATCGACAATGTTTTATTCTGTATATACACTGTGAAAATGTGGCTTAGTGAATATCACAAAAATAAACAGTTATATTTACCTAATGAAATATTTAAAAAACATTTTTTTTCAGCGCAAAATACAAAAATTATTGAGTTAAGATGCAACGGTTTATGCAAAGATTTTTGTAAATATGTAATAAAAAAAAGGATTTATTTATGTATGTACTATAAACCAAAAATGTGTTGGTGAATCTAAAAAATTTGACTAATCAGATATAAAATGTAAACAGCATATTTACTTTACTTTTTATTTCAATTCTATGAAATGTTTTTTTTTTAGTATACACTTTTGCACGTCAAAACTTTTTCAAATGTACATTTAAGACTGGTTTTTGTATTTTCCTTTCAATAAAATAGTCCTGAGTGTGAAAAAGCATTGGTTATTTTAATAAAAATGAATAAGAACTAAGAGCTCAAAAGCTGCTTCATATCATTAACAAGAATGTGGAGATATTAGAGGCATAAAACCAAGGGGGAATATAAGACCCACCCAAAAAACTGCTTATTACAGAGAAAAAGAGATTACAGGACAGAGAAGAGCTTTCAACCAACCAACACACACACACACACACACACACACACACACACACACACACACACACACACACACACACACACACACACACACACACACACACACACACACACACACACACACACACACATGAAAGGACCCATAGTTAAACTGATAGAAGATGGAGTGTGTTCATTATTTCGAGGGAAATAGAGTGAATTGTGGGAGGTTGTGGTTTTCTCGGTGGACCGTCTGTGTTGGGTGAAATAAGAGGATGTGTCAGAATACTAGTCAAGCACAGAGACTTTAATTGCTCTGGAATCCTCTAATTAAAAAAGACCTCTGTCCAGCAGAGAGAGCATGTGTGTGCGTATGTATGTGCGTGTGTGATTGTGTGTGAGAGAGCGAGAGAGAGAGTGAGAGAGAGAGAGAGAGAGAGAGAGAGAGAGAGAGAGAGAGAGAGAGAGAGAGAGAGAGAGAGAGAGCGAGAGCGAGAGAGATGAACATAACTGGATGATCTCTCTCTTTCATTGTGTGACGCACTATATACACACTTTAGACTAATCCTATTTCCATATTTGTGTCAGGAAATTTTTTTCCAATTAAGTGCATCTTTAAATGTCCCCAGACGACAATTTTGTCAGATTGAACACTTCAGAGCAAAACCTCTATTGCTCACACATTAAGTAGACGATCGACTGTTTTCATATTTTTAACGATCTGAAAATAACTACAGATGAACTCCATACACCCTACAGATAAAGATAACGTTTCTCTATTTGTTTTTATTAATAAACTTTCCATTTGGGAACAATTTGCATCCAAAAGCACCGCACACACACAGAATCTCTCTTTCTTACTGTCTGCTTGTTCAACACACATAACAGGCTCTTTCAAGTCCTGTGGATGAATTTAACACACACCGATGTTTTGGTGTATGAAAGAGAATAGTTCGTTTTCACATTAACCTTTGAAAACTGTTCAGAGGTCAATGTATATGAAATTTCTGGACAACTCACCGGCTATAGTTTGTTGCCAGATCAGTGCTGCTTTTGGACAAAACTAATCTGACATACACTATAAGACATCTTCATTCCATCCGATGTCAAATCAAGCATTTGCTTTGCAAACATACTAAATTTATTAAATGTCATATCTGTGTGCATATTAAACTGTGATACATAAAATATAACTAGAAATTCTGCATGAATAAGTGACCAAATCTAGCTTTGGAATGATGTCACTACGTGTGTCTTAATCCAATCCACATTCCCACTGTATACGGATAAAACAGACGTGACGGATTAACCCTTCAAAGATGCTTTCAGGGGAACAGAAGCTCTGATCTCCTGTTGTTACTAACAACCAAACCATATGAATTGGGAAGACACACAATTCCACTTCCACACATTCCACTCCAGCCGGCGGTTTCAACGTCCGCTTGAAAAAGCGATGTTGCTCAGAGGCGAGTCAAATAGATTTGATTTCACTGGTATCTAATAACGCTCTCTCTCTCTCTCTCCTTCTCGCTCTGCTCCTCCATCTCTTTGTCCGTAACAGTATATTCCTTGTTGGAAGCCCCCAGGAGAAATCTCAGCATTTTGAATACAGAGCATAGCTGGGGAATGAGAGGAGGAGGGAGGAAAATAAGCCATGCCGATGCTCGGAGCCGCTCCGCTGGGACAGAACTCATCTGAATACGACTGGGATAGCGGGAGAGAAGGAACGGCCAAGAGGAGAAAATCAATAACCCAGCAGAAAATCAGGGTATGCTGACATGAGCCAGTGACTCTCTCTCTCTCCATCATCCGCTCGCTTCACCGTCAGGAAGCATTGATTCTCACCAATGTCATTGTTTGAGTTCAAACCTTTGGCATTCGGATGAAAGATATGGAGCAACCTATTATAAAGTCACAGATATAGTAACTACAAATGCTTTACATGTATGCCGGGGTTGTACAAGATTGCTAAAAATGTATTTGTAACATAATGATGTGTTTGCTTCATAAAAGGAACTTCTCTTACAAAGCATCGTCATAATTTACTCAGAAATAAGTTGTTTCAAATCTGTATGCATTTATTTGTTCTGATGAACACAGTAAATGATGGTTGGAAGAATGCTTGTAACCAAACAGTTCTTGTTCCCAATTGACTACCAAGTATAAAATGTACATTTTTATTTATGTTAAACACCAATTTGAGATACATTTTTCCTACTATAGTATACAATGGCGTCCAAGAACTGATTGGTTACATGCATTCGTACACATATCTTTATTTGTGTTCAACAGAACTAGGGATGACACAACAAATTCCCATTATTGATTATCATTTAAAGTAACCAATTAATCAATTAGTCTTTAAGATGATTACAATTATAAGCCTATACATCATCAGAGGCACATGAGATTGTGAAAATTAATTTAAATTTAAAATGGTAGCATTGATAAAACAAGTCGGAATGAATAATATCATAATAAAATGATTTGTTTAATAATTAATACATGGCTTCAGATACGCACTCTGCGGTTACGAGCAAGTTCCCACACTATGATATGTTGATTTGATGATTTAAATTGATTTGATATTATAAGCGTTATTTTCTTTCTAAATGTGCATAGGACATAGACAATACTTTGGACACTATTTAAGAGAATCTATATAGAGTCTATATTTTGTCTATAACTTTTTGTGGTCTTGAAGATAAGAAATCGTAGTAATTCATTTGCATTCATCCGCATGCAAAAATAGTTTTTTTTTTACTTTTGAAAAGAAAAAGAAAAGTGTACAGCGACAAATCATAAATGAAACAGAATGTTTTTAACAAAAATACTCTCCTCAGTTTTTCTTATTGTGTATTTATTTAAACTGTTATCGATAATTATTAGATCATCGATTAATCGTTAACAAGCCTAATTAGAACAAAGAAAATGATAAAGATTTTTAACAACTGGAAATATTTCAGAATTTCCCTTTTGGTCAAACTAGCACCTTAAAGGGACAGTGACCTTAAAAACAAAAATTGTGTCATAATTTATGAACGAGTTTCAAAACCTCGATATAACACATCCTTCTGTGTAACACAAACACAAAATGTAAATTCAATGGGGTACTGTTCAGTTAACAACTAACATAAGCCTCTATGAAGCCATGTAGGGGACTTAAAATGAGTCGCCCTGCCACAACGAAATTTAAAGCCCCTAATTATCAGACCATTGTAAAGGAAACAGAGTCTCCGAGGAGACCATGCGCACCGATACCATCTACTGATGGAGGCACCCAGACGCTAAAGAAATGAGATACCGTTCAACTGCCACCGACCAGAAGACGAGAGGGGGAGTGGGTCACAATATCGCCATCCAAAAGCCTCTTATTCAGTCCAAGTGTCAAGTTGAGGGCGAGACCGTTCCAACGGGTTTATCTCTACCCTAGCTAAGATGTAGGCTAATCACTCATGCCCTGACACGCGCTGAAAGGGTATTTCCTCAACTATTAGCACAGAACACCATTCATCAGCCGGCTGTTAGCACACTTAACCTTTAGTACTGAGAACCTTATCGATTCCTCTTTAAGCCAAAGTCTCCAAAACAAATGATTTGGGCCTAAAGTGCTGACCTGAGATCCGTCGCTGTGGTTTCGTCAGGCTATGATTAAAGTGGGAATAATCAAGGTAAACATGGCTTTTTGGAGGCCGGCCGGGACAATAAGGTTCACCCAAAACACAAACACCAAGCGAGGCGGTGTGTTTGCTTCATGTTGTGACCTCATTCTCACCCCTCGAATGGATAAAATGACGGAGAAGAAAATGACGTATGAAGGGCGAGCGGGGGTCAGCGCTTAACACAGAAACCTGTTGTTCAAGTACGAGAAACCCTTTTAATTATTCTATTTTACGAGTTTATGTTCACCTAAGCCACAGGAACAAATCTCATGAGTTTATTTTTCTGTCCAATTCATTAAAAGCAAATCATGCAACCAGTAGCGTCGCCAAATGGAAACGCTAAAATAATAACTGTCAAACTGTCGAACAAATGACAAGTAGACCGTCCCGCCTGGGGGAAGCTCAAAGAGAGCGATGTTTTAATAACACCAGATGCAAACTTGACAATTTCTTTGCATATCAAGCCGAACAAGAGAACCATATTTCACCATTTTACCAAAAAAAAGATGCAAGCGGCGTTGAGCATCTGCCATTCTGAGGACCTTTCTAAAGACTCATTGTTGTGGAGTAAACTCCATGAGGTCAGAGCCTCAGGCCTCGGGCGATATGACTGATGCGGTGTGTTAATCTTTACACATCTCAAGTCTTTCCTGACCTGTCAACAGTTGAACTGTTTTCCTATTCCGCTCTGTTCAGAAAGAATGAATGAGCGGTGATGATAGACGCCTTTCAAGAGAAGTGCAAAAATACATTACGAATGTGCTTGTTTACTTTCATGACAAACCACGGTTACCGGAATCATGAATAATGGAAGATGGAAACTGTAAATATTTTGAAACCCGTGTGGTTTAATCAACAACAAAATATTCACAAAAACAAAGATTGACTTTCTAAGAATATACATGAAACTTCATTTTTTAATGAATGAAAATGTCAACTGGAAATCACTTGTAAATAATCACTATTTACCCAAGATATGAGAAACCAGCGCCTTTCCACATTCATCTCTCCCTAAATCAAAATGTTTGCAGAATTAAACACAAATAAAAGTCACGGAGCTGAAATATTAGAGGGATCTCGGCAGAAAGAAAGCAAATACTCTGGCACGCAGCTCCGCTCTAGAGTTTCATTGGATTCAGCTTTCCACTTCAGTCTCTATTAGCCGGAATCTCTCGCAAACACACGTCTGCGGATGTGAGGCTCATGAACGGTGCCTTTCTAAACCACAAAATATGTGATGTGTCTTCATTTTAAAAGAAAAGTGCAGCGAAAGGATTCTTAATGGTGTGAACAGGACGGTTTGAAGCCTAGCTGCCAAATAAAAGGGAAATTCGTACAAACACTTACAAACAGGCTATAACTTAATGCAATACTTACTTGAAAGTATATTTATCCCCCCAAAAAAATATACAGCGCCACTTGAAAGTTACTAGGGAACACAAAATGCAAATTGAATGCACTGCAGTCATATTGGATAGAACATGCAATATAAAAAGTTTATGTAAAGGTAAAAAATTACATCATCCACAAAAAAAAAATGATTTCATGATGATAGAATACTTGATAAAATTGGAAAATAAAGGGCAGAAACAAATACTTGTTTCCACCAATATCGGCTTAAAACACACTGATCTCTTTCAGATCCAAAAGAATGCTTCCCCAAATCCGAGTTTTCCTACAAATCCGTCTTCTGCTTTTCTTATTCGGGTCCGCGGACACTTCTTATTATCTTTGAACACAATGGTTGTTAGCGGCTGGGATATTTTTATCGTTTAGCAAGCTCAGCCCGTGTTTCCGCATGTTTTGGCTCGCGACTCAAAAGGCTCTCGGTTTAGCTGTGGTCAAGGTTGTGTGTTCTGTTTGGACTCCGGCCGTCCATTTGCATTTGCCAACACACACAGAAAAAAACCCATAACTCACTCGTCGAGGCCCTTCTGAGACGCAGCGCTACTTCATACTCTTCAATAGAGACTCATAGAGATCCATCTCTCCTTCCATCTAACGAAAAGACGCTCACTGTAAAAAGGGCTCATCTCTTGTGCCCTATATCTTATCTTTCGATTTCTCATCTAATATTCTTTTTATCTCCCTGTAATGAAATTGGGATTCGGTGCATGGCTCACCCTCAACCGGGCCGCTCTCACACTGTCCATCAAAGGCAGAACGGAGAGGTTACATCGACTCACCAGGCCGGGTGAAACCTTCAATTTAATAGAGGAGTGAAAACAGACTGCAAGTCTATCTTTAACAAAGCGCTGCATCATTTTCAGGCCCTGATGAGATCCTTCGAGCTCCCTACGGTTCCCGGGGGTTCCGGCACGGTTCATGCGTTCAAAGAGTGTCAGTCCCCATTACCCGCCTCGGAGACAGACAACTAATAACGGCGGATCAACCCGGCAGACTGCAGTCAAATTGACTCACTCAATTTGACGCCTGGTTTCTTTCGTCTTGATTCCTGCTTGTATTTAGATCAAAATGGAGAATGGCGGTGTAGGCGAAATACATCAAGCGAAGAAGGGAACCTAAAAAGAAAGATGATAGAAAACCGGGGAGGGGGTTGTCCGATGTCGGCAAACTTTTAAGAAAATTTAAAGAGTACACTGAGATTTAGCTAACTTTTTATTTGTTACAGTGACCACTATCGTTAAACTTTCCTACTGTCTCAAAATATTCTGTAATTCTGAAAAAAATCTGTATAAATATACATTGAAACAGGCTTAAGGAATTATAAAATGCTCATGCATTATCTCAACACAAATCCTTACCCTACAAACATACTCTTACAAAACATTTTGTTATCTGTTTTTATTTCAATACAAAGAATCTTTTTTATCGTCTGTATTGTACAACATTACATTAAAACTGAATTTTGTAACGTTTGCTTCTCTCATCGCAATCTCTATTCAAACACAAAACTGCAGGTTATATTATCTCAACCTACAAGCGAAATAAGACCCAAAATGCTCAATTGTAAATGAAACAATGAATTTGGATTTTACTAATTTACTATATTAAATGTTTTTTAATAAAACTTTTTTATATGATTAACTTTTAGCATATAATAAAGATTTAAAAGTAAATGTGAACTGTATGAAGTTAAAGAAATGCAAATTACAAAATTGTACAGCTTCAAAAAAAATTACCGGTGACCATGTTTAGGACTCGGCCCATGAAACCCTCGCAATCAAGCAATAAAGTCAAGTCCATGTTTCTAACTATCCACCCGCAAGCACGCCCAAATATTAACCAATCTCCTTTCTCCTAAAATCCCCCGCGGTGGCTACATGTGTTAAGAGCCGTGATTATACTACGAATGCTTCTAAACAGACGTACGGGCTCTCATCCACCAGCCAAAAAACCCAACAAAAATCACTTAGCATCTGCCTACCATTAAATCCAAATCCAGAATGCAGCTGTCCGTGAAAACTCCAACAAAGTGACCCTAGGCTCAGTCTGGTCAGATGTGGAGGCCAAAAACAGGGCTGCAAAATTCAAAGACGAAACCATTTGCCGTCGAAACGTACGCGACAACTGGCAAACAGACATGGGACGTGGAGTAAAACAACATCAAAGTGGAACAACCGGGACCGGAAACAGAAGAGACATTACGTTACGCCTATTAAAGACGTTCGACCAAACAACCTTTTCGAAATTCCATCACATGCAGCCGAAAAAAAGATATCGAATGCATGCGGTTCTAGATGGACATCGAAACCGTGATTCTAAAAGCACTATGTGCCACACGATCAACTCTTTTAGGGTTAAGTCAATGAATCTCATTTACAAGTGCACTTTTCTCTCTTTATAATCCTATAAGCTATGGAAGCGATCTGCTAATATTGTCCATCAGTGTCTTGTGGGCTGAGGGATGATGTGGCAAAGCACAGAGATAGAGTATGGAATTGAATTATCCCACAAACACGTGGAGTATCTTTACGCAGCGGGCACAAGTCAAGAAAATTTCACTCCAAGTGCGGAGTTCGTGATGACACATTTCAGAAAAGCTGATATTCATTTCAAAAACAAAATTCGTCATTTGACAACTCAGACTGCATTCGTGACTTGGGGAGGCCGTACGTCAACGGTGGATTGAAATAAACGGTGCGGATGTTATTATTCAAAAATGTCCAGCTTGATGCCATGGAGGAGATACCGCAGCATCTGTGACGGATGTCGCAGGCACATGCGTGTATGTGTCCGCTCGCATACGCCGGTGTGCGCTTCCTGTCACTGTGCCAGCCCACCATCTGGGGTTGTGCACTGACTGTCCTTAATGAGGGGATTAGACCTCATGCCTTGCTGCGGGACCCCAGCACCGGCAGATATCGACCCCCTCTCCCCATTCTCTTTTATATGGAAAGCGTTCCAGCGGGAAGGTGGCTGATGGGGAAAGCCTGCATACAGAGTACCCAGCGTGGCCCTCTGATGGCCCGGCTATTAAACTGGGTTTGGTTTGGTCTTTGTGCGCTTGTATGTGTACACAACAGAGGTTTGCAGGTGTTAGATCACTGTGTGTGTGTGTGTGACAGAGATTGCATGGGTACGCTGTGTTTCAGGACCCCTGGGTTTGTGTTGGCAGACCTTGAATCAACTCATAATGAGTTCTGCCAGTTATAACCGCCGGACAGTGGAACAGCGGGACCGCTGCAGAACCGACTCTCCGGGCTCGCGCTCTATCTGTATCTTACTTTTTTCCTCCGGTGGTTTGAAGCAAACAAAGGACAGAATAGATTAAAGGAACGGGGGCATGTAAACGGAGGGGCTGGCTCCTGAGGAAGACAGATGAACACGTCAGCAACGGCTTTGATAAAAAGAGAGTTGGTGCCGTGTGGTATGAGAGCTCGACGGTCAACTTATGAGAAGTATAAATACACTGCAATGAGGATGTGATTATAGACACAAAGACATGCAAAGCCTAAAGTTTAACAAAAATGAAAAATGAGTATGCGAAAAAAATGTGTATGTGAAACTATTTTAAAAATATACTTTGCAATATTACAATATAAATATACAGGAACAAACTTGCATTCTAAATGTGATTATATTTTAATAATTAAACAAATTCATATTAATTAGTTGTTTTTTGGTTGCCCTATACTGCATGATTTATTTCTCGTTTCATTGGAAGTCTGTTGAAAGTAATGATATGTATCAAAAATCAAGCCAAAGTAATAAGACTGCTTATCTTGGCAAACCCCCTTAAAACATCATAACATTAAAAACACGTATAAATTTTAAAAATCAGTGATCCTTTTCCTCAATGCTATCAAGAACACTTTGGAAATATGTCAAGATCTTGTCTATCTATGCCTGTTAACTTAAGCTCTCCCCAGAAACCAAGCTATCATGTGTTGGACGAACCACAGGGACACAGCATGTTCAGTCCTCCAAAAGTCAAAACACTGAAGTGGCCCTTAATATCCCGAGCTAATCATTCAGTCCTCAACAGCACCTGTTTACAGCTCTTAAGTAATGCCTTCACCCCAGCCAAACATGGTAATGCATCACCAGACATGGCACAGATCTGGCAACCGAGAGGAACTGAACTCAACCTGGGATCTTTTTGTTATGTTTGGGTCATATTGTTGGGGACACTGGGAACATTAACTGCGAGTCTCCAGCTGTAGTTGTGTTTGTTAATATGCCCGGGGCAGCGGTCCAGCAGCGTAGGACACGGCGAACAGAAGGAACCTTGTTGTGCTCGGACTGGCCCATTTCCACCGCTCTCCTCAGCCAGACGGGTTTATTCACAAAGCCCTGATGAACTAGCGATGGTTTAGATGGGCGAGCGGCCATCCGACTCCCCCATCCTTCTCTCAAGGTCTGAAAAAGTCACAAATGTCAGCCAGCCCGAGAGCGATTGTCTCGCGCTAAAGAACCTTCACTCTTTTTACACGTCTGTCTTCTGGAGAGGTCGGATGAATACCCTCTCTGCTCTTTATACACTTGTCTTTCTGCCCGGTTCGGGGAGGCCAGCGGATCTTAAATAAAGCCAGTGGAGAGGTGACATGCGTGGCGGACGGGTAATGGCAGGGGCTTTGTCGGCGTGGAGACCCGGGGTAAAAACACTTTAGAGCCATACGCAAAAAGACTTCTCCTGAAAGAGCCCCGGCCGATGACGGGACAAAACAAGAGGCCCACGGTCATCAATTAGAAGTCGGCACAACACAGCTGGAGCGAATGGAAGTCAAGAGCTTAGGAATTTTAAGGGGAGGATGGGAGGAACGAAAGAATCCGAATTTAGAAAAGGACAAAGAAGAAAACAAGATTGTGGGAGTCATGATTTAGACATGAGGAAGGGAGGATGAAGAGAGCGCTCGAGTCTTAAGCGAACGAATAGGAAGGAGAAGAAGCCTTAAAGGGATTACGCAGAGGCAGATCCACCAGCTTTCCAACATCTCTTGTGATTTCACAGCTGTCGAGTCGCCGTAAATTTTTTGCTTGTTTTTCTTAGGGTTTAACGGAAGAGATGCCAACGCGGGCTGCCAGCTGAATTGGCCTGCTAAATGGCGTCGCCAAAGAAAAGCATTTCTCACCCATGAGGAAGAGAACATTGACTGTAATGCTGCTTAACAGAAGCATGCACAAAGCTATTTTCTAAAGCATGTTTACGTATGACAAATCTTATAAAACAATCAGGAACTTAACAGCTCTTTTATAGACTTGAACACATCCATAAGAAAACGCAGTGGGCACTTGTGTGTTCTGCCTTTATTTGACATAACACCCTTCAACGGCCCTCTAACAAGACAAGAGGGCCCCAGTGTACCCGCACAGGCAATACTGCGGACAGATTCCTCCTCTTCACACACACACACACACACACACACAAACACTGTTGTGATGACATTCACAGCTGTTCTGTGTCTGTCAGAGACTCTCAGCGGCTGTTTTGTGTCCTTAGCTAGAAACACTAATGATGGATGCCATATTTCTCTCTCTTTGGCCTTTAAGACCAGGATCTGGGCCGTGACTCCACGTCTGCTAAACCCCACAGGAGGCTACTGGATCTGAGCACGTACAACAAACAGACTGAAATGATCAGTTTAACCGGTCCAAATAGGTCACGTGGACAACCCAAACCCTAGAGAGGATGCACATAATAAATGGACACAAGTTGTTTATAGAAACTGATCTCATGAAGCGGAGTTCTTCTTATATTTAATGTCTTATACGTTTCAATGTGTTTGATTTCTCGTGCAACACTTAAAATGACACGACGTGCTTAACATGCATGTCTGACACTTTGAATGACATACTGTTAGATCAAATGCTTCACATATCAACACTGGGGCATGTGCAGCAATGGTGTTTAGTCTGAAAAGCGATCAAACACTACACGTCCTGTAGACATCAGTTAAATGGATTTGAAAGGCAGGAATAGCTCTGTCGCAGACACACGTGGTGACGGGGTCACTCTTGGGGCTTTTCAGCAGGTCTTTTATTTTCCGTCGAGGTAAACGTAGGGTAAGAGGTTTGGGGACGTGCAAGGTCACCAAATGTTGACCGATTCCATCAATCACCACGCCTAGCTTTCAGCACGGCCATCTAAATGTTACAAGTCCAGAGATCTACAGAGTCCCAACACTGACCCTGCTGAGTACCGGAGCGCCTGTGGACCATTTATGCATTTGTAAACAAGGTTTTATTATTAGCGGCTGGTTAAACCATTAGGGCTCTAATCCAAAGCCACACGAGATCTTCTGAATCTTGGCATGGAGGAGGAGATGCATCTGGAATGTGAGGAGGGCTCGACAGGTGTGGATGTTAACATGAGCACAGGGTTGGATGGTCTGAACTGGGGGGCAAGGTTTATGTCATGCCGTTAGGTTTATACGTTTTTTAAATTATTTAAGTACAAACAGAAATAAAGAATAAGGGATGTTCGATAATTAATTGCAAATAATTGCATCCAGAATGAAAGTTTTGGTTGGTGCAAAATGTTTGTGTACTGTGCATTTAAGTTATGTATTAACAAACCAGTACTCATACATGTATATTTGTAGTAAAAATATATAAACCAATACACTTTAAAGCTTTTTTTAAAAATATTTAATGCATTCATCAAAATGCATTTATTATTAATATGATATGATATGATATGATATGATATGATATGATATGATATAATATTATGAAATACTAGATAAGAATACAATTAAATACAATAGAAAATAATATTTTATTAAGGTTAAAAATGATATTTAATTATTGATTTTTTTTTAATATTGGTTGAAATTAGTAGGATTTTATTAAGTTTTAAGCCTGTCTAACCTCCTTCAATAATTTAGTCCCTCTCTTATTGCCAAATAAACAATACAGTCCAAATAAATGCCAATCTACAATACTTGTGGTCATCATTATTTTGCCATTTAAACGGATTATAACATTCTATATCCTACAACAATCAGAAACCTGGGTAAAAGTCAGGAGCTCGAGTGCCATGTGCGGGCTGTTCTTCACAGCTCACTGCTGGCTCCTGTCAAAACGAACAGTGTCAACTTTGCCAAACAAGACACAAATTTGTTACTCGAGCGAGTCAACAGGCCCTCATCTCATGGACAGATGTGTTAAAACACACAGGAAGGGCCGAAGGGGGTGGGCATAGCAGTGGAACAGTAAGATAGAGAGCAGAATTGGCAAGATGGGCGGCCATTTGCCGGATA
The DNA here is from genome assembly GCA_033220385.1 of Triplophysa yarkandensis. Taxonomy (NCBI): domain Eukaryota; kingdom Metazoa; phylum Chordata; class Actinopteri; order Cypriniformes; family Nemacheilidae; genus Triplophysa; species Triplophysa yarkandensis. Next base: position 56,239 of record JAWHQN010000215.1, on the reverse strand, counting down.
TGTCAACTGTCTGCTTGGTGTTTATGTTAATAAAGGACGTAAGCATTGCTGTTCTAGGAACTGTGTGTGGGCTAACGGTATAAGTTTCATTCGTGCAATGATAGAAGGGACAAACCGGGCAAAAATAACTTAAAGCAAACATCCTCGGCCCAACGGGACTAATGCAAAGCCTGCCATCAATTAAAAGCGGCCTGGACTCCTTCCTCAAGCTTTGGACTGTTTGTTCTTAAAGCATCTTCCCATGTTTGTCTTTGAAGCAAACACGAAACACATCTTTTCTTGATTCTGCCCTGCTGTCTCAAGGCCTTTGTACAGGAATACGTCCCAATAGAAGAGTCAGTGGGAAACACGGTGCTTTTTACACCAGGATGTGGAAATGGAGAGAGATAAGACATGTACAATCGGCTTGAAACAACACCAACAGGTTTCAACTTATCACTCATGAATTCTATACCTGTCTCTTCCACTCGGAATGGTTATGTACGTAAGCGCTGTCTGGAAATTGTGGGTTCGAAATTAACAGTCGCAGAGAAATTGCTGAGCTTTGCTCATCTTTTAGATTACTGTTTACACCCTTTAAACGCACACAAACACCCCAAAAGGGGGTGTACAGTCATTATAAGACAAAGATGATGACAAGCTTTCACAAAGACACAAAAGCAGCTGGGATTGATTGACATGTTTTACAAAACCAGAGCTTCTGGTCATTCTTGTCACTGGAACGATCACAGTCAAAATCGTTCGAAATGTCTTTTGGGGATTATTACATCGTCACAATAAAAAGTGGCCGGGTGGTATGTGACGGGGGCTAAATTTCATCCCAAAGTGGCTGCAGATCTCCAACGTGGTCAAGGTCTTCAGCTGGCATACTTGCAATCTTTCTGACATATAATTTTCATTGCATTTATAATTCTAATGTAAGATTAGATGATGTCGCTTTCGCCTTGCGATGTCATTTTAAATAATAAATAAATATAATATAATAAATATAATAAATACGTATCCTATGCAAACAAGGGCACAGACGTAATCCTGAAAATATCGCTTATATGTGGATAATTTAGATGCAAATTCATGTTAATAGGACACGTGAAATTGTCTATGTACAAATTCATTATATTTAAAATATTATATTTATTCTTTAAGAATAATATTTAATATTATATCTTTTTAACAAGTACACTTAAAATTCACAATATTATGCTTTGGATACTACCAAAAGGCATCCTAACTTAAATATGAAAGTATACATATATATATATATATATATATATGTATATATGTATATGTATATATGTATGTGTAATGTATTTGACATTTTAAAAAATATTAATGTAACACTTTACGTTCAACTAACAAGCACTGAACGGTACAAATCCCACATGATGCTCCGTGGCTCTATATCCATCCCTTTTAGGAATTGAAAAGAGAGATTAATTGGAATTTGGTTAACAATACTGCGGCTCGAATTGATCCATCCGCTCTATGACCTGTATTGAGCCCAAATGCTGCTTAGGAAAACGGTGATCTAATGGAAACCATGAGAGATTTTATTTCTCCAATTCCAGCTTAACATGAGATGCTGTGAAATAAGGTGAAATGAGACATTCGGTTTGAAACTTTAATTGTGGTCAAGTTAATTACTAACAATAGTAATTAGAACTTTAGACACCATGTAACAAAAGTTGTCTGGGAATTTGTAAAGTACACACACTAAAAATACGTTCAGCCAACATATACAAACACCAGCAGGGTAAGTGAACACTAATCGAGCCAGACGTCTCCCACACCAGTTCGACTTAACACCCATAAATAACACCACACGACACATTCCTCCCTATACCCAGCCCCCACAACAAAAATCCCCAACTGATCCGACCAATCGATAATCCAACACAAATGAATCTGTGGACACGTAACGTAAATAAATATGAACTCCGTACCCTCCTTATCCCAGTTTCAATCAAGTAAAAGGACAGAAAACAGGCTTAGCTGCCGGGTCAAGGGTCGCCCCGAGTCTAAATTAGGGAGTCCCATGTGGATGAGGGGGGACAATTACCCTAAATCCTTCAGTGTCTCTCACACTCCCCTGTCAAAAAACTGCAAACAGTATAAAAGCGAAAAGCTCGGCCCTTTTTAGGCTTGTCAGAATGTATATAGTTTATAAACACGGATGGGTGGGGTCAAAGGTGTTGAGGTGAGAGGTCACGGAGTGAGAGATCGAACGACTCGCGCTCAAGCTGATGGATAACATTTGGATTGGGAAGTGGCTGGAACCCCGAGGACCACACAAAAACCAAGCAACACAAGGGTTCAGGTTTCTTCTTTAACATCTGTGCGTATAGAAATCATCATTTGTTAAAATCACCAACAATTCAAGTTGAGAGCGACAACAAATGTGACGGACTCCGCATGCATAAATTCTCTTGTTATTCAAAAACTTGGGCCTTTATTCAAAAAAAGATATTTTGTTAAAATTGTGACATTTCAAGAAGGTTTTCAGTTTTTATACATTCTCAGAGACACCTTCAGACATGTTACGGTGATAATAGTGCAGGTGGGATAAAGGCATCTGCCTGCTGTCTGGAACATTAGATGATGTGCTGTAATTCTGATTCATTTAAGAGCGTACGTTGCTTTCAGGAGCCTGTCATTAACTGACACATCTCAGATAAATGTAACTGTGGAGGAGGAACCTTTGCCTGTAATTTCATTGTGTTTGTCTTTCGGCTGTTCTTAAGAGCGCTCTAAGGGTCTATGCGGTTTGAATGGTCGGATTCCATTAGTGAAGAGAGACTAGTTTGGAAAGAGGATCTATCGAAGAAACTCCCATCCTGTCGATCTGGGCACATTTGATCGGAACAAAAACAAAGAGTCTGACTAATACCGTAATGTTAAGAAGTCCTTAAAGACTGTTCAAACCATATTTATACATTTATATTAAAGTTGCAATGCAACATTTGCATCTGTCACCAAAGTGAACCTTTAGGGTACAAATATAACTTTACACAGATTAAAGTTCGAAGATGGCAAGCTGGAATTTTTACTCGACGGCTTAAATCATTAACGCAATATCACAATTGCAAATCTGTTTTTTTTTTTACATTATGTCAGCTTTTACGGGTAAGTTTGTGAAAAGACAAGCGTTTAATATAAAACTGATTTATAAATATGTAATAAAAGAAATGCAATTATAAATGAGGTATTTTGATACAAGTGGAGCACGGATATGCTATGTAGACCTATTTGCCAAATTAAAAGTTAAAAACAGATTACAGATTTCATCTTTAATTCTGTCTTAAATCAGGTAATTCCATTACAATGTAAGAAAAACTTGTGCAAATTGAAGCTTCGTTAGGAAAGGAATAACAAAATAAAACCCAAACAAAAGGTTTTCTGGATAACAGGTTTACAACAAACCGAGATGATCCTAAAATACATGTCCTAAATTTAAAACGGGTGTCAGCCCTAACAATGAAAAAGCTAGCGTTCGGTCATTTTTGACTTGAGTAAATACATATAGAAAGCACATTTGTGGTCCAATCCCAGAAAGGTGCCGTCAGCAGTGTGGAGAGATTGCTGCATTGTATGATGGATACTTGGCTCCCACAGGGGTCCGAATCGGACTCTGGAATCCGGCCATGTTTTAGGAGCTCCGTTGGCGTTAAAACGCAATGCTCGCACACAGGCCGCCCTAAAGATTTCCCCACGGGTCTAATCCATCTCACTTTGGTCCACAAACACTTCAGCTTTCAAGGCATGAGAGAGAAAGAGCATCTTGCAGAAGAGATTGTTTTGCTTTGCACGACCCATATTAAACCATACATTTGATCCAGCAATGGCACAAGGCATCTTGAACACTATTTTGGCTTTTCTTTTTATTGCTCAACTCGCAGGATCTGGCATCCTAGTCTAGTGAGGTCCTTCTGAGCTCGCCTGCCAATCACAACGGACAGAACAGACTAGACCCACAATGCTTCCTTGTTTCCAGAGCAGGCAGCGGTTGTCAGGCAAAAACGTTCCCAGAGCGGCGATTCGACGGACACCTCGGCCGCCCCGTGTTAATTCCTCATCCAGCGCTGCTGGAAGGGATTAACCGGCGGACTGATGGAGCTCTTATCTCCCCTTGCACCGATAAACCAGGTGCTAACACAAACCACTGCTTCAACATCGAGCGGACGGACGGCTGAGATAGCAGAGCTGCTGGAACCAAACACGAGCGGAGAACACAAGAGCTTGACTGTGTTGGCCATTTAATGCCTCCAAGTCATTTCTAGGTGTTAAGAGCTCAAGCATCTCACCTGGAACAGAACACTATTCGGTTGTTTTCTGCAGAAATGTTCACACGGTTGGAGCCGGTTGCATGCTTTCAATGCAAATTTGTTCTAAAAACACAATATAAATTTTCACAGCCAAACGCAGAGCCAGCGTGTCAATCTGTTTAGCGTCTACCAATAAGAAAGCAGCATTGACATCTGCTCTTCATGGCATGAACACAACATCACCAATGAGATGATCTGCTGAAACAAGCAGACAGCTGAAACAACCAAAGTCTCAGAGTAAAAGCGCACTCTCACCCTAGAACAAAGTTATCTTTAAGTGCCCGTTTCCCCAAGGGCCAAGAAATCGAAGCTGCGTTGGATGAAAGCCTGTTATATTTCATAACAGTGTCATCTCTGTCACATACATGAGTGCAGATGAATAAAAACAGAGCACAAGGGCCATACATGAATCTCGAACAGTAGCCCTTTTGTGTAGGTCGAGCTATTATACCACAGAAATGTTCTGCTTTCTCTGGAACGAAAGGCTCGGTTCTTCCACCCTGCTCACATTTTCCTCCCTGGTATGAATCTTAATTTTTCTGAAGATTCAGACACCAGACTAAATCAGATGTTAAGGGTACAGATGTGTAAAGAATGAGAGCTAAACAAATCATTCTAATGTATTTTTAAAGACGGGCACTGGAGAAAGTTATTCAACACTTTACAAAGGTTTTTTTTTTTACAAAAAAAGTACATAATGTATTTTAAACTACTCAAAAAGACGTTTATATATAAATATAAATATTTTTATAATTTATAAAATGTCTAAAAATGTTTGTAAACAATATTGGTATTAATAATATAGTGTAAAGTAAAATGTAAAAAAGAGCACATGTAAAATAACGGAAATATTTTACAGGGAGCAAAGAAGGAACTGTTTGAAAGAGTATAACAAATTCTCATGTATAGGAATAAGATTGCAAAGCCACATCCTATCCATACGGTGTGTTCACAATATGCCAATATAAGAGCATAGTTTGGCAATATCATAACACAGAGCAGACGGCGTGTCCATACTGGAGGTGATTTCTACAAAAACAGGATTAGGTGAATTACAGCAATCTTTTGCAATAAACAGCTTACACTTATCTGCAGTTGTATTTCATTTATCTTGTTGGGAAATAGACGGCGAAAACGCAATATAGAAAGGGTTATACCCCCAGGCTTATCTCGGCCCTTATGAAATGAAATGCATAGATTCTCTAACACAGCGTAAGTGTTTGGGGAGTTTGTGTGAAAAGCAATAATAAATACGGTAGCGGAGAGAAGCTAGCCGATAAAGAGCAATACGCCGCCTCTGAATGCCGAGTGCTGGAAGAGCGAAACCAATCTTCCACCCTAATCGCGAGTCAAATCCTCTTGTTTTCACACTGATATGCAATTCATTAGCACGCTAGAATGGACCCGAGCCCACTTTTCTCCAGCGATGAGGACTCATTGATTTACGCAAGGGCGGTTAACTCTGACGGCTTATCAAAACTTATCATCTAATGAAATAAATTAATGCGGCAGAGGGTCCGTGGGCAAAATCCTTGCGTAAATATCTGTCTACCGGAGATAAGATGCCATAAAATGTGCAGTGGCTTGTGAAAGAGCGTAATGGTGGTCTTAAACATTTTGAATTGTAATGTACTCCCTCGAGATTAACTCGCCGCGATTCCTTTTACCAGATGCCCGACCAAGCAATTACCTTCATCAAAACATTCATTACGGACACCGAGATCGGCGAAGGCTCACTGGACTACACGGCCGTGAATACACTGCTGAATAACTTAAACACGGAAAACAAACAATTACATTGCAAACGTTTCACACCCGAGGAGCATCAGGCATCGCCAGACACGTGAGTTAGAACTCCCAGACAAGAACTTTAATGATAAAGACAAGACCTGTATATTCCTCAGGAGTGCTGAACAGAAGGAAACAGCCAAGTTCAACCCAAGAAAGAGCAGATACAACAAAGCACGCTGAGCTCGAAGACAAACCCATTGATGTTGCAATAAAAAAATCGAGGCCCACAAGATAGATCTTTGTACTTCTAAAAGTGGCATCAGAGACTGGTATAAAATCAAAGACTGTCGGCTTACCCAGAGGAAAATTTTCATGCTCAGAAGTTCTTATATATATATATATATATTTTTATAGACCTGGAAACTTTCTAGAGGTCCCAATTATGCTTCATTAAGGCATTAACTTGAAGTATTACCTTGTACCTGACATTTCCCCACAAAAATGCTGAGAAAATAGAGACACATTCAGGAAGGTTAATGCGGAAAGCACCAATTTTCTTCCCTACAACACAGCCCAAAAAACCAACTTAAGCTGCTATCCATGTAACTTTCAATACTACAAGCCAACAGCGAGACGGAGCCAAGATGTTATTGCAGATTTGAGCTGCGGCCGGAGAATGACCCTTCAGTGAGTGGGTTTAGTCAGGGTCTGGGAATCCCACTGTGATCTGTGGAGTGGTTACACAACGCCATGCTTGCTGAGGACAGACCCTGTTTGCCGACAGCAAATAACCGCGTGTGCCCTGTTTGTGCCACCTCCGCTGGGCAAACACAGCAGCCGGTGTCACAGCAGCGGTGGGGGACGACACTGGACTATCAAACACAGCGAACGTCAAAGGACTGGGAATAATAGACAACAGAGAAGTAAAGTCACACTTTCTTGCATGTGGAATAGCACAAGGTCTCGGCCTGTCTATTTTCTGCCCGTGTGGATCTCATGGCGGCGGCATTAGCTGGGTGAGCGCCAGAAGAAGCGCGTGAGGATGGGGCTTCTGGGACATGTCTAAGCTGGCAGACCCACCGAGAAGCACCAAATAAAGACAGACACACAAACGCACGCACAAACATACACATTCTTCAACAAACACACACTAGGACAAAACTGTTCTGAGAGTTGCCAGCTGTCCGACGTTCTTTCATCACATGAGAAACCACCTGTCCTCTTATCTTCACCGTACACTGCTAGGGTCTCAGCTTCAGGTTCTTGCTCTTACTTTATCTCTATATCTCTCTTTCTCTCTCTCTCTCTCTCTCTCTCTCTCTCTCTCTCTCTCTCTCTCTCTCTCTCTCTCTCTCTCTCTCTCTCTCTCTCTCTCTCTCTCTCTCTCTCTCTCTCTCTCTCTCTCTCTCTCTCTCTCTCTCTCTCTCTCTCTCTCACCTCAGAAGTTTACTTTCAACTAATGTTTTGAGTTTTAGTTGTGGGAAAGTTCAAATGTCTGGTTTCCTAAAGGGGAGTTGTACGTTTTTAAGATCAACATAGAAACAAAGAGGTTTTTTAAGAGACAGTTCATTCAAAATTGTTCTTTATTAATTCACATTATTTCAAACTGTTTGACTTTCTTTCCTGTGCCGAAAAAAAATCCTAATATTTGGAAAAACCACAAAATGTGTCCCTATTGAATATTGAGGGTCAATAAATATTGTTTGCAATGTTTAATTTGATATACGTTTTACAAACAAAAAAAACAAGTAATGTTCACTTTAACACTAGTAACATGTTATTTGAACATTAAAATAAAATTTCCGATTCTATAAGACTTCTTTAGACCAACATTTAAAATGTTAATCTATAGGAGGATACTTAATATTCAATGTGTTATCAGTTTGTTACCTTTGCACAACCATTGCCTTAACTATTTCAACAATTTCCGTTGAATCCTGATTCACATGTCTTTCTGCATTTCACACAATTGTGCTTATCATCCTCCTGTTTGTTTTTCTTCCTGCGATTGCCTTTGAACCCTGTGCCATGGTGTTTCTGTGTAATATCCCACATGTTCAGACGAATGGTTGATTCAGACATCCTTTGTATACAAGTGCAGTGGTGGGCTGGTCAGAGGGTGGTAACAGGATCACGGAGGGCGACCGAGGGGTCACGTCTCTTGTTGGCCCTGACATCACTATAAGATAAGAGATGACCAATCGAGGGCCACTTCAGCCAAAAGGAGGTGGAGGGTCAAGGTCTGTGTGTTTCTCATTTCTATCTCCCCTCATTTTTCTTTCGACCATCACCCGATGTTTGTCTAAGTGTCACCGGTGCGTTTACGTGCGGACAGCGTGAGATTTGCCAGACCTGAACGAAAGCGCCAGCCTGGAAGGATGTGGGCCCAGCATATAGGAAAGCAGGACGGCTGTCGTGGGTGAAGTAAGGTTCCCAAACGATCGTTAGTTGCATATGCTGAAAAGTCAACGATGGACCGTGTTGACACGGGCGATGACCGGCGTCAAAAGCCAAGCAGTCTGATGGATGAAGAAAGATGTGTGCATGACCACTCAGACGGCGGTGTTAAATGCGCCGTGAACGGCACCATGAGCCGGCCGGTGGAATAACGATGGAGATGTGCAGTCTCCAGGTAACAGAGGCGTAAAGTGTGTGTGACGGGTCAAGCTAATGGGCTGAAGGTCCTGTGAGAAAAGACAAACACACGTCTTTGCACACTAACTGCGTAAGACTGATGAGCTGGCCAGCTGGCGCAGCGAAAGCCGGATGTTGAGATCATTGGAAAACAGGGTCAGCGTATTTTGGGTTACTGGGGATGGGTAAAAATAATCACTGGTAATGGTCAAGAATGGTCACACATTTCATTTGAAATATTATCTTTTCTTAAACTCAGTTAAGTGCAACATGTTACGTCTTCACGCGTGTACTTTAAACCTGCTAAACATGCAGTTACAGGTCCCAGAACCGCTTTCGACTCGCTCGGGTATCCGTCAGGTCCAATACACTGAGTCGGACACAAATTTACACCGATCTCACGAGCCTCAGGGGTCGTCTGATTGAATTCTCCTCACCCGATTTGGAACTGCGATTAACTTATTCCCTGCACCACTGGACGTCCTTCCACCGGCCCGGTGGATCTCTGTCAGCCAATCAATAAGCTATTATGGCTGCGAACAGCAGGTGAAATTAACTTATAAGAGTACCTGCAGACTCTGCACTCTGGTAATCCTGTTGGAAAAGGTCTAATGAGGGAGAACAGGCCACGTCAAAGGAGCCATTCAATGACACGCGTGCACACACCTGCAACAAACCCGCAGCTGCGCTGAGAAAAGCAAAGACGTGCTTTGAAGACACCTGCATTGCAGTGAAAGGAACGGAGAAAGACCTCTGAACAATATTACTGTTTGCATTTTTGTGATGCTTGGTTCCCACGTAAATACTCGTATAAAATTTACGACGGTTGTTTCTAATACCAACGTTGCCTTTTTTACAACTGCAGTTAAAAAAACTGTTCAATGGTTAAAGACATCGTTTTTATAAAACGAATAAAAACGTAATGTATAATTTGGGTCCTTAACTAAACTTATATTCCATTAGATCTTTAACCTTTTTGATTCGCGTCTCTACGACATAATGTAAATCAAGTTACGTCTGTAACTGCTCTCTGACGACACGTCACGGAAGTAACTGGATTACTACAATCCTGACATTTTTTATATATAGAGGAATTTATTTATATTCACAAATGATTACAATTATATTTAACCAATGAGGTGTGTGTGTGTGTGTGTGTGTGTGCGTGCGTGCGTGCGTGCGTGCGTGCGTGTGTATGTGTGTACAAGATAAAAATGCACACAACATAGATTCTTATTGTTTCACAGTCCCAAATAATAATCAATTTATATTTATTAATAATTCTCAATAGTTCTATATTCTGTATGTTGCTGGAATCTATGGATAGAATGGAATATAAATGTGTTCTATGGGCAAGAAAACTGCTCAAGCTTTTAAAAATGTAATTCTTGATAACATCTTTGCAGTCTCCGGCGTTTGATGAGTTATTCAGTCAACATAAAAGCTCATTTTATCTCTTCTGCGCTTCTCTGGCAGTTCTGATCCGGCAGCAACAAGACGTTCCACAAAGCTGTCTATGAATTCCAACAGGAAGGAAAAGCATATGAGTCTCCCTGAGATAGGAAATTATTCCTTGTTACAAACACAACAAACTGCCAGACAATATCTTAATGTGTGTTTTTGGATGGGTCTGAATGTGCGCAGGTGTGTGTGTGTGTATGTGTGTCTGTCTCATAGCCTGACACACTGACCCTTAAATCACTGCCGTCACCTGATCCACAGGCACTCTTCAAATTAAATCAGTCCAGTCACCCCAGGCAGATTCAGAGAAACCTTCTCCAAACCTCGTCTCAAAGGTTCCTTTCAGACAGCCCTCTTCTCTTTATTCCCCTCCATTCAATCATTTCATCCACGTTCTTTGTGTCTGTTCTTTATGGTTGCGCGGTGTGGGGTTACACAGGAATGTTACAGTTTCACGGCCACACCCAGAACTCCATGAGACTGACGGCAGGAGCACAAAAGAGACTCCCTGAGATTCGGTGACATTTCCAAACTACATGTCTTGCTCCTACAGCTGTTTCTTGACAGCAATATGACAATTTCATCTCCTCCCCGTCACAAGAAACCTTTTCCCAGCACAGCGATATGGGCGGATGAGATAAAAAACATCACGGCTGTAAATATACATCGCCAAACCTGTAAATCAACATTTCGCTGATGTATGGACCTATAACAAACACCATTAATCCTTCGTTCAAACTCGAGAGGCTTACTATTCACATAGAACAACTACTAAATATAGCCAGCGAGTTAAAGGCTCAGTATGTGACCTCACTCATCTGAACAGCTGAATGACACGTCGGCCTAGATTCAAAGAGTGTAAAATGTGAAATTGGTTTAATTCTCGCTGATCTGTTTCAAAGGTTCCTCCGCGAGCTCCGGTCGTGTTTACAGCCATCCGCGGATGGTTGAAGTTACTCTTATCTGATTTGCGACTTCGAAACCGTTCCAAGGTCAGAGTCACGCCATGTCGTAATGTTCTTTCTAGAAGGATTAACGCCATAGCTGTCGTGCATCGAAGAGTGCCAAGCTAAGCCAAACGCATCTCTTCTGATCTCTATCTGGGGCATTGGTTCAACCTTACCTCGCCATTCCAAACTTACATGTGTCTTTAGGTTTCTTTTTTCACTTTGTTTCATTGTCTTCTGCAATTGGAGCAACTTCTAAAATGACAATGACAATATTTTACAATGCTTTTAATAATATCTACAACACTTTTTTGTTGTTTTTGTTTGTTAAAGGGATGGTTCCCCAATGAAAATAATGCCAAGGAACTTTTTGTTTTACATCATTCCTTTAAGTCTCTCATTATATGTTGAACAGAAATAAAAAGATTTTTCCAACAATGGAGGTCAATAGGGTCCAAGAACTGTTTGGTGACAAACATTCTTCTAAATATCTGAACAAATGATTGAATACAGATCTGAAAGTTGACAGAGTTATACATTTTTGTGTGATTGACTGTTTAAAGTACAAAATGAACAAATCCTAACAACGTTTTGGCATTAAAGGGATAGTTCAGCCTAAAATAATAATTCACCTTAAACTGATCTGTATTATATTTCAATGCATTCATAACCGCACATTTTAAAGCGTTGTATTCGTATTGCAAAACTATTTCAGCCATCCAAATTAAATAAAAAGCAAGAAGGGACTAGATGCACAATCGGCCTTCTAGAAATATCAAGTTACGCTTCAGTTGCATGCCTTATTCCCAAATTCCCAAGTTACAGAGTTTCCGTAAAAAGCGAATGACACTCATACAAGCTCAGTTTTTGAAATTGTTGCTTTAAATCTCAAATATTTCTAATCTTTCAAACTTCTTAATCCTCTAGCATTTGATTGAAAGGCTTCGAGAGATGGCTTAACCTCGCTTTAATAAACTCTTACATTTAGCAGAGCGGTACAGCGGCGTTGAGAAAAAAATAAGCAAAATAAACCCAGACACTTTCTCCTCAATCCCAAAGGCCACGGGAGGCTCTCGAATCAAAAGTGGAGGATTAGAGACTGCAGCAGGACTAATACTTCGGCCCTTCACATGAGGGCGAAGATTAGCCTCTGAGAGACTCTTCCTATCAGAGGCCTCCGACCGAGAGGGGCCGTACAATCGCTCGTGTTTATCACAAATGGAGTTCAGCCAACAGGAAATCACTCCGGATCACACGGGTCATATCTACCGGCTCTTGAGGACCGAATAGTTTCGGCTAGTTTATCGAGACGGCGGGCATGGGGCCCAGGTGGGGCAGAATACTCGGCGAGACAGGATGAGTCTTGTTATATCAAGTGTTTTTTTTCCCAACAAGGCCGGAGTAGATATGTGGGAGAAGGCTGAACTGTTGAAGGACAGAACTTTCAATATACCTCTATAAAGGCTTTCTTGAATTTCTCAAAACATCTAAAGAAGCTTTGATAGGAGTTAAATGTTTGTTTTTTTCAACTATAATTTGATAAATGACGGTGCATGCTTTAGGGTAAGAGATGGTTTGCGCTAAGCCACCTGGTTCCAGGGGGATTTACTTGGCGTATGCGAACCGCAGGCTATAAAATGACCTCAGATGAAATCTAGCCAAGATCCTCGCACGACTTATCTCCACCTGTCTGAGGATGGAGCACGTTTCCTTGGATCAAAGCAAGTCTGAAATGTTTGGTCACGGTGAGGGCCCTCTAATTATGATCTACCTACAGTACCTGTCCTTCATTCCTCAGCCTGAAGACTCAGATGCCCACAGAAGATTGAAATTTACCATCTGTTTAAACTATGTGTCTTTCTTTCACCGAATAGCTTGTATAGCACTAACTCATTGTTTTACTTTGCGAATGTTGCCTTTTTTTGGTGTTTATTTAGTTACACCTGTGAAAATGAGAGCCTACGCTTAAAAAGGAATGCAAGGTGATCTTAAACGCATAATTTAACCAAAAATGAAAAATCTGTATGGCTGCAAAACACTAAAGAAGATATTTCGAAGAATGACTGACTAAACCATTGTGATGACCATAGATTTGCCTACGCTTTGACTATCCACATTAACATTTCCAATGCATAGGTAAACTGTTCAAAATACGTTTTTAAATGTTACTTTGAAACCTGCTATCAGAACTCATGAAAGTCCTTTAGTCTTTCACTCGGGATGCCCGGAGACAGATAGAGGCGGACAACCCGGTCACACTCGACTGACGACGTATGCGTCCCCCCATCACCCTAACTGTCCATACCCATTACTCTCACACGGTTACCCATCTTCAAGTTGTCATCCGTCCCTCTAGTTATCTCCTCTACTCATTACTACAGTGAACCTACTGACCCTGCTTCTATTCGTCCAGCTCCCCACATCCATGGTCTTGGCAGTTGTAGACCGCTGTCTTCAACAGAAGCAGAAGAAGGCCACAGATGGCTGGGTTCCTGACCATATCTGATCTGCTGACCCAATCTGGGACGCTACGTTCTTAAAGGAGAACAGCTATAACATCCCCGCCGACGGTTAATCCCTGTGAGTTTCGATGCCTGGAAACGAGCACACGACTGACTTTGCATGGTTTTGTAGACTGAATTCATGCAACCATATTAAAGCCAATCAGGTTACACAAATTAGGACTTTCTCTAAGCTAACTCAGCTCTTTGGAAAGCATGATAACATGGGAAAACCAGGAAGAACCTACACTTATCTTCTTGGTGTCTTCTTTATTTCTGTGTATCCCAGAGGGTATGTCAGTAACTAGCTCCAGAACTGTAATCAAACATTGCAGATTAGTGTTCCTTGTAATTTCTGGGCATCTGCAAATAGACTCCATGATGCTTAAGAAAAAAAGCCCAGCGGACAATTAAAGAAGGCCGGCTTGTGACTGACATCTCAGAAGCAGATGTGTGGAACCCTGGAACACTTTTTGTGTTTTATAAAGTTATTGTAAAAGTAATAAAGAATTCTATCAATTTTGTAGAGTATAATGAATGTAAAGAAATGAAGGTTAATAAAACGTTCAGATTTTATAGCACAGGCAGCTATAATCCTAACGAATCGACCATTTTATGCTTTCTAAAATCATAACAGTAAATGCAGATATTACCAACCATCAATCTCCCAACAATCTTACATTGTCATTTATACGGGTCTTAAAAATTCCCTTTTCTTTGATCCAAAGTTTTACAGCAATCTTAAAGAGAGGGAAAACCTTCAACAGGCACGTCTGTCATTTGCAGCCTGATATTTTGGCATGACGCAACATGTGGCCCGAGGCCACCGGGGTGAACAGTGAACTCTTACGGAAGAAACCAGCTAGCACTGTATCTCTCTTTCTATTCTTCTCCTGCTCTGCCTTTGTTCCTCTGCGAGCCATTATACTTCAACAAAACATGACACATGAAGCATTATAAGCCTCCGAGATTCATACTGAATAGAAAACATGGATACAAAAGGGGAAAGAATCCAACCTCTGGGATGTACACGGAGCACATAAAGCAAACCGAACACTCACCAAACGGCACAGAGCTCCTACTGTACGTTAAGTTAATAATAAACCCAAAACAGATCTGCGTTAAGCGTCATTGCTTGGCAAAACATGGCTTGTTGAAAGTCGGATTAGATTTACAGTCCGTTGGGTGTCGAGCGATCGTAAAAGCAAGATTATTAAAACAACATTAGAAAAAGAAAAGATTGTGTACATAGCGTTCAAACAGGATTCTTGTAAGGGTGGGATAGGCAAAACAAATATATTTCCAGGTCTTAACTTCCTTTTCGGCAGTTTTCTTGGCACAAGCGAAACTGACATTCTTAACGTCAGGCAGAAGCTGTAGGTGGGTGTTGATATCGGAGACGTGATAGATTTCTATTGCACCTCTAGCCTTGTCACCGACTGTCTAGTTCTGGATGGAAAAAGGGAGTTTAGACAGGAACTACTACCTTCCTGTCACACGGCTCCATCATGGTTGCCTGAACAGGGTAATTACATGTATGGCGACAGAGCTGGGGGGAGGGCTTTGCCACTGTGTCATTATGGCCTTGTTTGAAGCTTAATCAGAAAAACCAGCCTGAAGGCTGCGGCCAAACGTCCTGAGCTTTTCCTCATGCCGGGCCAAACCGAGGCCTTGCCAATCCTCTTGTTTTCATTCCTGCACAAAAACTACGACGGAACAAACGCACCCAGAATATCAGCGTCTGCTTTAAGACGCCGTATGATAGTTCACAAATATCTTGCATTTGTCTTCTCTACGATAGTAACAAATACAACCGTTTTATTTTAACATTAGAAACACAAACTCATCTACTACAACATCATTTTTTATGAAAAATATGGTTTATTTCTATAACAATATTTCTGTTGATTATATTTAACATTATAACACAGTTTTTTTTACTTTTTTTAAAATAAGAGCTACTGTGCATCTTTAGGCTAGCAGACGTGAGTCTTACAAGTGAGCGAGACTTATTGGTACGCATGACATGATGGTCTCACTCCCCCTTCAAGTTCCACTGACTCGATTAGATTACAACAAGAGGGTTGGTGACAGCTCCTAGGCATACTTCAAAAGTGGTTGA
Organism: Triplophysa yarkandensis; assembly: GCA_033220385.1. NCBI lineage: Eukaryota > Metazoa > Chordata > Actinopteri > Cypriniformes > Nemacheilidae > Triplophysa > Triplophysa yarkandensis. The sequence continues at coordinate 40,521 of JAWHQN010000215.1, read as the reverse complement.
TATCCGAGATCGGTCCTTTCAAGCTTAAAGAGGGGCGGTATGTAATGCATATCACGTCCACGGCCAAGAAGAATAACTTAAAACCACAAGTTTTTTGGCAATGCCCCCAACTCAAGCATTGGCTGTAAAATTACACACAAAACATCCATGAACAACTTGGACTCATTGAAATGGAGAATAAAACGACGATGCACGCCAAACACGCAGGTGGATTCGACGTACCTCGATGACAAATACAAAGAACAGCTAACTTGTCATCTCTACTGTAAACATCATAAACCGGTCTTCTGCAAACAGTGACTTTCCGATCTATGACCACCTACAAAGTTCTTATTCTGTTTCTACTTCACAGGCCACAAATGTCTGGCCCGGTTTCTTCATCAGGTCGAGTGGCACAGTTACATCCTGCCATCTCCAGTGAGATTATCCGACCCACTGAGCCCATTGAGACCAGGGACCCTGGAGGAAACTGGAAACTCCTTCTATTCAGCCGGAGGGGATACAGGCTTTCTCGTACCCGGTCCAGAGCCACGGGATTCACAAACATAAAGACAAATTACGACTGGCCTGCTTTCAACAGCTCCGGGAGGAAAATACATCCGAGCACACAGAACCAAAACACATGTGACATTTTAATAGAAAATGGTTCAATAATGCAGCACATGGCAAGAAGCAAGCGGATATCAATATCTGTTTGTAAATTATAAAGAAAATCTTAAAGGAGAATGTCAGACTTAGCTAAAGAGTTAATGCACATAAAAAAAGATGTTAACATTCACTTATAGTCTTTTATACTTGTAAGACTTTAAATGAAAAAATAGACTAAAGCTATCAGTCACAAATACAATACAAAAACATAAAAATTATCTTAATAAATTGACATTAAATATCATGTAAATTAACCATATTAAATATCTATAACTTATATAATTGTTTGCGTGCATTCTTGTTTTCATACAAACAACCGAGGATGTGTCGCCATCCAAATGGCCATGTACTGCATCTACCATCATCCACGGAAACCCATGAGGTCCAAATCTGGCAAGAACCCAGCGTGGTAAAAAGACTACAAATGCACTTACTGGCTACTTCAAGAGAGGCGTTGTGGCTAACCGCTTCTCCTAGGTAGTTCCTGGCCACGCAGACGTAGGAGCCTTCGTCTGGTTTGCTGCGACGGCCGTGTACGATACGCAGGAAGAAGAGCGAGCCGCTGGGCAGGAGCATGCGGTGCGATCGAGGGTTGTCCCGGTCCGTTTCCACGCGTTCTCCATCCTTGTACCACTCCACAGTAGGGGTTGGCCTACCCTCCGCCTTGCAGTTTAGGGTGGCGGGCTCGCCCTTGGATACGATCAGATCAGAGGGATGTTCCACGATGCGGGGCGCTGAGTCTTCCTGTCGCAGACGGGATCCTGAATAAAAACACATTGTGAAAAAAAAAAAAAAAAAGAATCAGTTAGTGATTTCATGTTCAAAGAATGAGAAAACGGATTTAAGCACACTTCGTTAACTCCTTTGACATTGATCCTTAGATATCACTATAAGTCATATTGAAGAATAATGAAGAACTGATATACAGGTTTAAGTTTCTAATGCTATCTTTAAAGAGCTGTGATCAATATCTGGTAACATTAATGACGATCAATTTTCCAATATTCTTGAGGTCAGATGAGATTCTGTTTTGTATCCTAATGCAAATTCAATACAAATAAAGTGTACAGCCGACTGGATCCAGAAAGATTTAAATGCCTGGATAGGGTTGGGAGGTCATCAGCCAGAGCATTACATCACCTCTCCAAGTCTGATAGAATTTAAGCCATTTCTTTATTTTATATAATCAGATCGGCGTGGCTTTACAAACACAAAACATCTTTAGAAAAGAATCAAACCCTCCATTATCAAAATCTCTCTGTTCTTTGGACTGAAGCAGGCCTGTGCTTAAACCAATCCACTGTCATTTCAGCGACGCGCTACCTCCCTGATCAAAGACACCAAATGAAAGGGCTGTAAAGTTGGGGATGAGGGGGTGTTCGGAGGGAAAGGGAGATAAGAGGCCTTACAAGACTCCGTGAGACTAAGAAAGAGACTTATAAGAGACACCTCCATTGTATGCGTCTGAAATCTTAAAGCAAGTGTGTGGTGTGTGTGTGTGGTGTGTGTGTGTGTGTGTGTGTGTGTTGTTCAGTGTGTGTGTGTGTTCAGTGTGTGTGTGTGTTCAGTGTGTGTGTGTGTTCAGTGTGTGTGTGTGTTCCAGTGTGTGTGTTCAGTGTGTGTTCAGTGTGTGTGTGTGTGTGTGTGTGTGTGTGTGTGTGTGTGTGTGTGTGTGTGTGTGTGTGTGTGTGTGTGTCCTGTGTGTGTGTGTGTCTCCAACACTGCCCTTTGGAGTCCATTCAGCCCCAATTAAAAAGAGCCAGGATTAATTGGCAATGCCGGGTCAGAATTCATTCATCCGGCCCACCCCCTCAGCCTTTCTCCCGCAGCGCTCCTGCTCTCCACCCCATCCCCCCTGACATCCATCCGTCTAACCCTCCCTCCGGCCCCTTCTGCTGAGGGAGCGCTCCGTGAGGCTGCGTCGAGGAGCATTAGATCATCCTTAACATCAACCGCAGTTTGTGCACTGTAATGAATTCATTGATTTGCATCTCGCCGAGCAGAACCGTTTGGCTCTTGTGTATACAGTACATGTAAATATGTAATGGGAAGATAATGAGGCATGCTTCCTGACGCAAGCAAACGCACTGCAGGCGCTCAGGACAATACAAGCACCAGCAGTTTCCTGCATCAAACAATGGTGTTCACTATTAACCATCAAGTCGTTTTGGTTAAAAGTGAAAATAAAAAAGTCAATCTGATAAGCCAATATTTCGAATAGAATTTAAAAATTTTTTTACAAAATATCTATTGAATAAATACTGTTTTTTTGCATGAACTGAAAATGTTAAAGAAATTAACTGTTGAATATTTCCTCAATTATTTTAATATTTTCTGCTGATATAAATCTGATTTCGAAGTTTATGATCGTGATATACATTTTTTTCTACAGTGAATATAATTTATATTCCAAATAAACTCATTAAACACAAATAAATACTTTTTTTAAGGAGAACAAAAATAAAAAAAAATATCTACAGAATAGAACAAAAGTATAACGACCGATCCTGTTGAATCGGACTTCATCTACATTAAATGCAAACACAGCGCATTAGAGATGTACCCATAGCAGAGGTGAACACCCTTCTCAACAGCCTTTGAGAAGCTCACGGGTCCACTCAAAAACTCGGGATAGACCTTGCACCATGAAATATTCCCAATGCACTTTGAAATGTAGAGGGCAGCCCATACTCTTCATTTATTTATTTTTTTGTTGCTTTGGAAGCTGGTAGCCCCTCGCCCGGGTTGAGACGTACTGCTGGGAGGGATACCGCTGTACACCGCTGAGTATAGTTAAAATTCACAATGCGAGCGAGCCCGAAATGCAAAGAAGGAAAACTGAATAAATAATCGTATGAATAAATAATAATATTTGTGTGCATCATTTTCTGCAAGAAAAAAATTATTCTTAAAAGTATGTATTTCTGTAGGAGATATTTGTGAAACAAACTGAGCTAAAATATCATAACGAGGGTGTTCGGATTGGCTGCATTTTTAATACAGTTTTAATGCACACTAGGTTGCTAGGGTGTTGCTAAGAGAAAGAAAACGGCTCGATCAGAGTCTTACAGCTAAATAAAAATCATCTGTTGTGTTTGAAACCACTTTCCTTGATGTGTTTATTTTCACGTCTGCCTGCTTTGTGCGTGTCCAGTGCCTTTGGTCTTTTTCATTTTTTTTATTTTCCTCTTGTGTTCTTTCCTGTTCTCTCCGAATACGAGATGAGCTAATCAGCTCCAGCGGCTCAGCAGAGGGACGCTGGGAATTCTGCATCTGAGATCTGATCGATCGCCACCTCAGGCAAGAATCATTTTCCTCCTCTCAGACCGATACCCGCACACAAACATACAACCAACACGCACTTAATATGTAAGGCTGTATCTGCGCCCTTCTGCTCTCACCATCCTTCGCACACTCAATATTTCCACCCAGGCTGTGAGAGACACTGGAGAATGGCCACGGAGGTCATTAAGGAGAGAAAGTGGGAAAATCTTGGGACCGGCCTGAATAATCCCTGCCTGCAAAAAACCCCGAGTGATTTAAAACACAAGAATGCGTTTAAACAAGTTCATCTTTCTAAACACAAACACATCTGGTGTGTTGTCTACAGTCGAGATGAACGTTTCCAGTTGGTCTTAACCTTTCATGATCTCTGCTGTCATTCTTTGACAACTTTCGAATGTGTCAATATATTTATGGAATTTCACCATCCGTTTCCGGCAAATGTCAAAAGCTCGGGGCAGCGAGACATATGCGTGGTTCTTACTCGAGATGTGAAATATTGTGCAACAGGCGAATCTGAATAATAGTTCCTCATTCCATTAACTTCTTTGCATATTGAGTTAAGCATGTGATGAAACGATATTCCAAAAATGATTTTTAATGTGAAGTACCCTATCTCAAAATATAAATTCATCCGCGATTTTTCATTTGGAGTTTGCATATCGATTTTACAACTGCTAAATGACAACTTTACTCGTCCTCCTCAAAACATTCGCTGCTGGCTGAAGATGAAAAATCTCCTTTTGTCTCAATCTATAATGGTTAAATCTTGGTCGTCTGGAATTATGTGTGAGTGTTTATTAAGCTGCCTTGAAGGAACAGAGAAGATCCAGCGGGGCACTTTCACTGGGCTCTACCTTGGCAATTAAAAACCCCACACATCTCTCAGTCATGTTAACCTTACACAGCTCTCAGCGATATTCCTCCATAGTGCAATTACATTAACCTAAGTGGTTGACTTAGTATGCCACACTGAGGTGCAGATGACTTCAGCCTAGAGAGTGACGTGAGATGGAGCACTGAGAGTGAGAGAGAGCGAGAGAGGAGAGAGAGAGGGAGAGAGAGAGAGAGGAGAGAGGGAGAGAGAGAGGGAGGAGGGGAGAGGAGAGAGAGAGAGAGAGAGAGAGAGAGAGAGAGAGAGAGAGAGAGAGAGAGAGAGAGAGAGAGAGAGAGAGAGAGAGAGAGAGAGAGAGAGAGAGAGAAAGAGAGAGAGAGAGAGAGAAAGAGAGAGAGAGAGAGAGAGAGAGAGAGAGAGAGAGAGAGAGAGAGAGAGAGAGAGAGAGAATAGATGTTTTAATAAGTTCAGCTTGAGTGAATAAAATGAATAAAAAACATAAAATATAAAACAGGCCAAATATGATATATTATCACGATATTCATTACTTTGAAATACTGTTACACTACAACTAAATGTGGACTCTTAAATGATGTTTTCCGGGGTTTTTTTGCATGTTAATATACGCACCGCAAACATTACATTGGTTCATCGCAAGTAATAGATTTGAGTCTATATGTACATTTTCCAAACATCACCGGCCTCTGCTCAACGGATCATATGATACGAGCTATCATTCATGCACAAATGGTGTGGAACGAGTTATGTAATACATGATAATCCTATAAGACTTGTAAACAATCCAGCATCCAATCGATTCCTGATGGATCCTATCAGCTTCCTGCCCAGCATTCAGTTTCCATTGCAAACGCATGAATCAATGTTAAACGCATTAACGTGACGTCATATTTTTTATGTTACCTAAGGACAGTGTGTGTCATGAATATGGCATGCATAAATGACCTGTTTTTCCTCATTTGTGTGCGCTGTAAAATCAACTGCCTCTTATCAGGACTCTGAGATAAGACGTGTATGCATATTTCTGTCCGCGTGTATGCAGAGACACACAAACTATTTATGAAGCTTAAATAAAGATACAAATTTCCCTAACATCCTCTCCAGCGCACAAGTAAAAGAAAGCCGAGCGTGACTCACAGCGCAGGGCAGCTCGGCATCTTTAAAGTGCCTCAGCCGGAACACTGATAGCAGTATTTGAGGCGAGATAAGACCAGCGCGTTGCGGAGGGCCGCAGCCCATTTGTAACACCGTTTATGGGTGATTAGCGGGTCATTTAGAGGGATTTATTGGCCGTGATAAGAACAAGGTGTGCATGTGGGCTTCTGTCACCTGAATGCGAGTCGTAAAATCCAGGGTGTGAATCTTGCGATCTTTGAATTTTTACATGTCTAAAGGCAAATGTAAGGCATACTGAACTCGCGTTTCTTCACATCACGACACCCACCGAAGTTCAATTCCGATTCTGATTGTGGGTCAGCTGGCATCCAGACGTCTCGTTTTCTTTTCCATTTAAAACCCTGCATTTGTGCTATACGATTACAACGTCACATGTCAACAAACTCCGAACACGATGCGGCTAATCACGTAAATCGCTCGCACAACGCCGTCAATCGTGACCAAAGTCTTAGATCTATATCATAGTCTGACCGCCGAGGTCCCACAATCTGGCTCGGTTTTTAACCCGACATCTCTGGCATATCCTCCAATCTGACAAACAATCCCACACGAGAGGGAAGCTCAATTTCAGCCGCCCGACACAAGGAAACTGTAATCTCCTGTCATTTCATATAATCTGACAGACGAGCTGGAAACGCAAACGTTTCAGACATCAGACGCCAGGCCTCGTATTTCAAACTCAGAATTCAAAACCGAAACGTCCATTCCCGCAAGTCCCATCTGTGGACAGGCGAAGGGCTTTAGAAAACAAAAGCGTGCCTGGAGAGGAAGGCCTCTGTCAGCTGTGAAACAGATCCGTGGCTCTCCCCTGGCTGTGGGGGTCAGGGGCAGCCCGGGAGAGAGAGAGAGAGAGAGAGAGCGAGGGAGCGGTCCTCTGGGAGGCTGCGGCCCATCCTGCTCGGGGGCCCACAGTCTGGAGGGCCGAACAATGAGCAGTCTCTGTGCCTATGGCCTCAGTCATTCTACACAGACACCCTGAAACAGATGGAGAATGGCCGAGCTCTTCCTAACAGAAGATGAGCCGTCTATGTGCGTACTTCAAATTGACAGCGTGTCAGTAATGCCGTCCATCCAGAAGTCATTCTGAACATGATGCACAACGATGTGTGTTCAAGACACACTGCGTATTTGCTGCTATGTAAAGCAAGATAAAAAAGGCTGTGAATGGAATGGCATACAGACACGTCCACAGCTTTTTTTGCTTTTAATTCTTTTTTTAACAGAATGCATAATAAATTGCATTTTTGTCCCGACTTTGTGTTTTCACAATTGTGTTATCTTGACAACGCAATTATTTTACGTCTTTGATAGAATGTTGTGCACTTAATACTTACAGCATAGTATGGAAAGCTAAAGTACACTATTCTGAACATTACACAGATGTGATAATTTTTTTTTAATTTATACAAAGAAAATACAAAGCAAAGTATTTTCTGTGAGTTATGAGATTTTTCTACTTTTGCTATGAAACTCGTTGCATTAAATAAGTGAAGTCTGCAACAAAGTTTCAAAGATTACTAAAAAAATAAAGTACATGAAATGTAATAGTTCTTCACTGATGGATGGTTTAAAACATCAAGCAGCTATCATGGCTGGGATACAAATTCATACAAGCATTATATTTCTTTATAAAATGTTTTATTTATTCGCCCTAAATTATAGCTCAAAATTCCTTTTTTTCATTATCAAACACAAAATGTTTATATATTTCGTGTTCATACAATGGAAGTGAATATTTTTTTTGTTTCAACATATTACAAAATATCTTCATTTGTGTTCTTCAAAAGAAAGAAAGACAATTTAGACCCAAAGGATAGCAAATAACAAAGAATGATCTTTCAGTTTTGGGCATACTATTCCTTTAAGTAAATGTTCAATTTGTATTGCTGTTGCTTATAGAAAATACCAGTATTATTTACAGTATATTCCCTTCCTCATTTTAAACCTGCATAACGTACTTTCTTTATCAGAACAAAAGATATTTTGAAGAATGTTGTTACCCGAACAGCACTGGCGCCAATTTGTTGTATGGACACAAAACTAATTCTTATAGTTTACACAAAACTATTTTGAAGTAAGACAGAACGACTACATGCACTTTAAATGCACACACACACAATCTGTTTTCTATTTGTCACATATTTGTTGTTAGACAACGTTTTCAAACAACGCATTTGGCAGATCAGGAACAGAGACGTATGTTCCCCCTTTTGTTACCGACAGATTAATAATTCACCTGAAATAATTTTCCTTGGAAGTTCTAAACAAGAAAACAAAGCTGCTCATTGCTGGATGATGAGCGTGATTGTTCTGATGCAGCACTGGATGAGTGATGCTGTCAGTCTTTATCACTGTCACCAACAATAAAATCATCCCTGCGTGTATACATTCACAAGAGTGCCTTTATTCTCAAGAGGTGACAGTAAAGCTTATACCACGGTATCTATGGTAGACACAAAGAATAGAACAGAATGAGCAATTAAACATTAGACAACACAAAGACTGAATATCCAGTGTGTGTGTGCGTACGTGTGTGTGTGTGTTGTGTGTGCTGGAAAGATTTACAGTCACTTTGGGAGACATGTGAGTGAAGCGTACTGCCAATTACATCTAGTTTTTGTTTCCCCGGAGCATCAAACGCCACTGACTTTGACCAATGTCTCTGCCGTATATCAGGATAACTCCCCCATCCGGAGAACCACACTCGAGAATAAATTAAGGACGTGAAACGTTCATTTCCCAACAGAGAATACTCTAGGCGTTTAAATGGATTGTCCAAATCCGAGCCAAAGACGTGGGCCGGATTCCCAACAACAGCGGGACTGACCGAGCAAGTGCATCCGACGGCTATTAGCACATTCACATCCCGATTCAACACAACTGAAGCCAACATATTTAAAACCATTGATAGGAGAAATTTTTTTTAAACATATTTGTATAATACATGCAAAGGGATGAAATTTGATGTGCATATTCCTAAAATGAATACTTTATGGTTCAGTTAATTCATCATTTCACAAAATATCTTCTTGCGTTCATCCAGGAAAAAGCCGTTTCTTTTTCTGTCTATTATCCTACACTTTCCTGTAAGGTCACAAACCATTTGATTTAACATCCAATCTAAATGTACCCAAGGTCGCACCTCCTTCCTGTGCCTTCCCTGCTCTCTCCTCACCTCACGGTGGGTAGACAGCTTGACCCAAGACCTTTTTGGCACCCTCAAGCCGTGGATGAATATGGCACTCAGGGCTTCATGCCAACACAGAAAAAAATCATCTGTCAGTTTGCCAGGAACTCAAACACGGCAGGCGAGGAGCCAGAAAAAGCCTTTAAACTATCATTTAGGACACAGTAGATGACACATAGCGGTGATATGAAAGTTTTGTAACAGCTTATCTGATGGCTTATAGCCTATAACAATTTCCAGGAGGTGACAGCATATGACAAACACACGCAATGCCAGAGGTGTTTCTAAAGGCCCGATCGCATATGTTTGATTACAAGAAAGCTTGCCGGGTTAATATTTCAACCCTGTAACAGAGACTTTGCGCAAAGCATTGCTCAGCGCAGAGTTCAACAGCTGATAGGACGGGAAATTCCATTTAAACAGATGAGCGCATCGGTCTGAGGGTCAGTGATATTCAATCACAGTTTCGTGGCTTTATGACGGCGTGATATCATTTCACGGTCATAATTCTCGGTGAAGTTTTCAGTGAGATCGAAACTTGGTAACACTTCCAAATCAGGTCATCAAATTGATAGCTAACATGAACAAAATAGCAAAATAAGACACGTTACATATGATACAAAAAAAAAGTTTAAAACAACTCAATGATTTCAATAGTTTTAAAAGTTACGACTAGTCAAAGTTTAATAAAGTGAAATCAACTTTTCTTTTTATATACATTTCCATTTTTGAAAATATATCAAATATTTCGAATGTCTTTGTTAATCCTCTTATATGGTTAACTAACGTTAACAAATCAAATCACGTAAGTTTAATCTACAATTTCAGGTTTGGTCCTATAAAAGCATTTTTCTTTATGGACGTCCGAGGCTTTGAAGACAGACATGACCCTGGTGGGCATCAGTACCAAGCAATGAAGACGCCATATGTTCTCGCTTCAGTTCCTTCCCGCATGACTTGAGAACACATAAAAAAGCAGGGACGCATTTACAACACGCAACTTCCTGTCTGCCTGTAATTACTTCATCTCTTGAATGTCACTCGTCCCCCGAGGACGCCACTTCAGCGACGCTGACATTTCTCCTCTCAATTAAAATCTTCCTTTTATGCCATATATAAAGATCTGTGCATACTAGACAAAACGCTGTCAATCATCACTAGGACTGAAGATTCAGGCCGTGAAATTCTACGTGCTTTTATAGCAAGCTCTGCATAAAACCTCAGTAGCTGCGCATGCCAAGTAAGTATGTTTGTTGTCGGAATGAAAAGTGGCTCAAACTTGACGAAATGCAGCGGGATTTAAATCGAATGGCCGGTTTATATTTATGAATAAATTACAGGGTGCCGCAAAGTTGAAAAAGTGTCTGTGTCGACTCATTTTTTGTGGCCGTGGAACACGGCGAGCATGCGAACTTGGCATTCGGGTATTTCCAACTAGCATGAGAAAGTGATTATTCAGACAATAATTATTATCATCAAGACTAAAAGTCGGGAGTCTGGAAATTAGCTGCCATACCGCAGGCCCTCAAAGTCAAATCCAGCCGGAGGAACGCCGGGCTGCACAGCGGCAGAAGTGCCCACACCAGGGACCTGTGCCAGACAGCTTGTCTTACATCGGCAGAGCACAGGCCAAGCCGAAATCCGAGCGCGTGGAAGACTTTCTCGACCGAGGCCTTTAATGCAAAGCCAAAATCCTTTGTTTCAGTTAGCAACAACAATAGGTGTAAGAGCAGTTCACAGATTATGACAGGATCCGGCTGGCCTGCTGCCAGACAGCGCTAGCATTATTCCATTAGGGCTTTTATTGTAGCGGAGACCTCAAATATCTGAGAACAGCCCGAACAAAGCCTCAGGAACACGCTGAATTTGTTCTGCACGGTGTCTGATAACCTACAGCACCCATTATGGCTTTTGTTGTGGGTTTTTGGAGGGCTGGAATCAAAACGGGATTAGATACTTTAATTGAAGGTCTACCGTAAACATGCTTTGAACATCTTTTGTGCAGCGCTTTTATTAGGTTTAAGGATTAGACATCAGCATTTATACAGCCGTCTTTGTACATCTTAATGCACATGTCAGATCTTTAAAGGGACAGTTCTGCCTTAAAATGTAACTGAAGTGTTTTAAACCTTTTTGACCATAATTAGAAACAGATAGTTTGTAAAATTGATTTATAACATGAGCTGTCGGGTAAGATTTCGCGGAAAATGTAAATCCGATGGCCTTTTAACTAACATTAAGTAACATCACATGGTGATACATAAACTAATTTGACACAATCTAATAAACTTTCTGTAAGTATATAACACTAGTATGTTTAATATTGATTGAGTAAGACCATGTCAAGACTGAAATTCTCGTTAAATTAATCTGTAAGATTGCATTTTTTCTTAAAAATTTCTTAAAAGATTTTCACATGGCAAAATTAGAGAAAAACGTACAAATTATTAGAGACCTTAAATATTTAATAATACTAAACCCCATAACTTAACAAAAAACTTTGAAAGTCAAACCTTTCATTTTGACTATTGCATTACGCAACTTAAACAAGGTATAAACCAAAATAATATCTAAATAAATACGTCATCCGTAAATTTTGTGTTCGATCATTTAACAGATATTTTTATTCAGATATGTATTTATCTGAATGAATGTGAATAAAGTAATGCATCTTGAGGAAAATTGCTCAACATGAACTTGAGAGATTGGCATACTCTTTCTCTTTCCACATTTCATCACAACATGGTACTATAAAACGCACCCACGTGTTTGCATGTTACCATTAACACAGAATCTGGGTGTCATTTTCGCTTTTTCTTCTGCAAAACTGCATTTGAAATCTTGTGCAAACACATCAAATTCCTCTGTTGCTTTGTTAATGGTTCCACACCAGAGATGATAGCACAACCTCCTGCATTTCCCTAGCTACAATTTCAAGGTCAGGCCTTGGATAATTATGCCTCTTGGAATTTGTCTGTCTGGGGAGCTCGCTATTCCACTTCACGCCCTGTCTGCTCCGGGATTAGCCCGGGGGCAAGAAGCACTTCAAGATGCTGATCAAGGCCTTCACACAAATTGGTGCAAAAGCTTCTTCATCAGCAGGTAAAGTATCTCAGCATGTGGTGAAATCAAGGAACGCCGGGTTCACGTCCCTGAATTTTGGAAACGGCTGCAAACATGGAAAAGCCCGGGACCCGAGATGACCTTCCGAAGTCACCTGCATCATTTATATAAGCACTTGTCAACCTGTACCAAACTGATGTGGTCGACTTGCAAATGAGCCCGATTATGTATTCCACATACAGCGTTTCCTGAGGAAGCCCAATTAGACCGGGCAGAGTTACAAATAGGTGGGAGACGGACTGCAGAGGCCCCTATAATTGAGGAAAATCACTTACCCATAATGCAACAGTGCTGAGAGGGATCAAAGGTACTGTTGTGTATGTGTGAAGGTGAACAAACCGTGATGGGGGATGAGTCCATGTTTTTAAATCAACTAATTAGTGGACCCTCTTTTCTCTTAATTTAATTCCCTTCACTTGGCTCTTTTGATAGCGCTCTCTCCACCATGCGGACGCCTCTAAAGAGTGTTTTTGCATTTCAAAAGTGTCCCCATGCTTTCCAATGAGCAACACATAGAATGGTCACTGGGAAGCTGATTTTGTCAAGAAGGGGACAATGCGGTTGAAGGTAGGGGGTCTCGGAGAAAGAAAAGCTGTATTTAATGCTAGCTTTTAGAAATACATCTTCCCAAAGGGGGATGAAAAAGAGTTTAGGGTCGGATTTGAAAAAAAGATTGTATGGGTTCAATTTTTTTATAATATGGTCAAACTGGTTCACAGATCCAAACAATAGGTCTATAAAATTCCCTGATTATTAAATAACCAAATAAAATCAACAGAATGAATGATTTCACTTTAAAACACAAAATTTGGAATAATTATTATAATGGGTATTATTTAAAGGTATTGGAACATTGTAATATTATATCGATAATATGAAGTGTCAAACGGTTTCATAAAGTTCACTGATTATTAAATTCATAAACAGAACATAAATAAAACTAAAATGAAATCTGCATAGATATTAATAGAAATCAATAGTAAAATATATACTGTTAATAAACAAAAAATCAATAATGATGTGTATTACTTTATAAAAATATAACATTTCATTCTATTTATATGCGTATTTATTTAAATGTTATTTACAAATAAAATGTAATATCTATTTCATTATTTAATAAAGTTTCTTTTAAATCTATTAAATGAATGACACCCACAACAAAATCTATTCTGTTTCAGTGGGAAAACAGCCTACGCTGATTTGCTGGTTTTTGCTGGTTCAGCAGGCTGGTTTTAAAGGGGTTTTGACCACTTTTCAGCTTATGTTGCTTTTTTTCCAGCAGGGACAACACTAGCAGGGACACTATAGAAGCTCAATGCATCTGACCCAACAAAGGCTGACTCAAGTCTCCGAACGCTGCTGATCCCTACAAAACACCCCAGATGAACACAAAAACCAGAATATCTCTGTCTCCTTATCAGATAAATCCATAAACCACAGTACTTCAAAGTTTTTTCATATTGAAAAATAAGAAAGATGTCTTGGCGAGACAAGACGCGTGATGGAACAGTGGTTTTTGGGTTCACCGCTGTTTATATTTTCGAGTCCTGTCTGCTCTGGTGAAGCCATTGTGTACCCCGAGTTGTTCATAGCAAAGTCCCTCCCCTTTCCTCTGGGCCTAACAATTACCCCGTTGAGACAACACAATGCCTGGACCCTGTGTCAGCCCCCACTGGGCTTTCTGCATGTCGGCTTGCTTTATCTGTCAAAGGAAATACACTGACCGGCTACAAAAAGGCAAGTCTTAAAAACAGGCAAAATAAAAGATGGGGGGGCTGAGAGAGAGAGGGGTGCATTCAAAACTCTGACAGGTCAGGCCATCAGAAACCTCTGTGTTGTGCAATAACTAAAACAGATCCTCGATTGTTCACTGAAGAAGACAATCACAACCAAATGGTGATATCAGTTTTGATAAGTTCTTATAAATGTTCTCTTGCACATTCAGCAGGATTTCATTTAGATAGACAGAGATAATACGTTTGACCATACCAAACATCCCACAAACACAGTATGAAAACTCTTAAGCTCAGCCTCCTTCAGGTTCTTCCAGCGTCTTTGACAATCTGTGACCTCACGTCTCATTCCCAGACAGCCTGACGCAGACGGCCGCATTAAATGCGCTTTAAGCCAGCGAGCACCTCGTCTCTCTTTGCCCCTCATCACCACGCTGGCCCTGTGACAGCCAAGGGGTACGCTCACATTCCTCCAGGGTTTAAAATACCACGGGAGTGCTGGGAGATATAAACAAGGGAGCAGAAAAATGTCTCCAAGGCTCGAGACCGTCACGTTCCAATGGGAATTACATCGTGAACGTTAAGGAGTTTATAGGTCGGAGCGCTGCCAACTGCATTACGGAGTATTGATGCCAAATCGATCTGGTCATTATTTCAATTAAAAAGCTCTCGCACGCTCATTAAAGGTTTAGTGAGATAGTTGGAGTGAGAAACAGATCCACTGTCTATATTAAATGACAAAGGTGACGGAAAGTAACCCAGAGGACATAGTATTGCAGAATCTAGTCTGTGATGAGCTAAAATCTCATCGTAGGAATAAAAACAGAAACAAAAGACTGTTAAACACACGTGGAAGTGTAAAATGTAGCAGATTAATTATTGAGTTTATTTTGATGCAGACTTGCCAAATCTGAGATTAGTGATGTTGTTGAGATCTCTTTATGGGAATCTACATTTTTTTTTAAGCAAAAGTTTTCAATTTCTGTCTTTTAAATCTGGGATGTCTTGGAGAAAAGCGTGAGGTAATAAAGAGATATCAAACCTTCAAAATAAAATCAAGACATTTTAAGAACTGTCTCAGATGTTTCTCCCAGGAAAAAATAAAAAAGCCCTACCAATCTCAAACTAAGCTCTGATTTAAAGTCTCCAGTCAATTTTATTAAAGAGTCCGCCTCATATTTCTTATAAAATTATACAAAACAGATGAATCTATATTCATGACTCAAAATATATAAACAACTATATTTTATTGCTATTTTTTAAAGCAAATTAAGGAGAACACATGAGACGGAGTAACTACATGTACACCAAAACAAAAGAAAGTGACAAAAAAAAGCATGAAATCCTTCACAACAGAGCCACCGAGCTCTGAAAGAGAAATCTCTCAGCAATAAAACCGTTCTCAGGGAAGTCTGTGCCGATTTGTAAACCCAGCGTTCGCCCATAATCCGGAGAGCACCATGCCGTTTAATTCCACCTAATTAGGCTTAGACGCGTTAATTGGGATTTAGCCAAAAGTCGCACACGCAGCTCAGTGTGTGCTGTCATTTTTCACAGGTGTGCCGATCGGAGTTGCTAATCCTCAAACCCATGTCCAGTTGGGACACCCCGCCATCCTTTTGTTACACTTTTAAGGTTTTAAACTGGTCCCTGTCGTTATTGATAATTCTGTTCCTGCTGATGATATTCTTATTAATATTATTATTGCTGCTGTGCCCGTACGGGTTTCATCATCTTGACACGGCTTCATTAGGGCACATGTGGGTCGTCGGGGCTAGTGTGCGGGTCCTGAACGGAGGTAAGGTGCACAGGAGACAGATACATCGCTCACCTGCGAGAACAGGGGGCATTAATTGGCCTCTGGTGCCTGCTGTGCCCCGTCACACACTGACAATTTATTATCTGCACTTAAGAGACCATCCATCCCGGCTTCAGCGCGCCACACCGCGGGGGTTAATGTGATGGATAGGGTTCCGGGAGAAAATTCCTTCACGCTTTTCTTTTTGTAACTTACTTTCTCTTTCTGGTTTACATACGCACGCACCCCCTGCGACATCCGTAACGGAGCATCAGAGGAGGGGGAGGGAACTCGCAAGTGGGAATTCTCAGAGGCACACCGGGAGAGATGTTCCCGATGCTGCACTTCCTCTGAGAGACGCCCACATGAACTCTATGATGCAAACGAGAGTTTACAGACACCCGGGCTGAAGATGACAAACAAGCAGGTATGATGAATACTTTGTCTCGTGTCTGTCTCAGACAGCCTTTTTTTAAATTGGCAAGTTGATATGTCATTTCTTTGTTTAAATTCCAAATTCGTATACAATTTTATACATGTTGTATTTACATTTAAAAGTCAAGTTTATAGAATTTTTCAACGTGTAGTGGTAAGATGTGTAATCATTACCAACGGCTTAGTCCACCGCTCACCCCACCTTTTGAAACACTACGGTTGCTGACACAGGACAAAGATTTTATATCCTTATTTACTCATTTGCAGGAGTAGATTTTCTTGTCCGTTAAGGACTACTGTAAAAAAATATGGCGGCCGATAAGAAGAAAAAAGAAAGAAGAAAATCCACCTTCAAATGTACCACAGCATCTATCAGCATCACAATCTATGTCGTTTGTAAAACAAATTTCCATGACATTTCCTAAACGTTATTTGCTTTTCCAAGCCTGGAAAAAGACATCTTAAAACGCAATAACTTTTACAGGTTTGCCATGACCATAAAAACCTGATAAAAGGTTGACTAAAGACATAGTTATGTATACGTGACCCTGCATGTGAAAACCAGGCTAAAGTCGGAAAATCTAATCCTGGGAAAACGAGGACGTTTTATTTTACATATTAATTTTGCTATGACTTCAAACTTTGACATGGTCTTCATCAGTCAGTATTAAATATATCAATGTTATATTCTCACCGAATGTTCTTTACATTGCGTAGAATGATTTTTAAAAATCTGTGTTATATTGCATTTGGTCCTTAATATCACAACTTCCCCTAAAAATTCACCCCACTGGCCTGTCAATAGTTCATAAATCATTTTGTGTTAAAATACACATATTGCACATAAGCTTTCAATTCAATGCTATTCAAAATAAAGCACAACACAAAAGAAAAGACCGATAAGTATCAAGTCCCATAAGTTGAACAGAAGCCCTAATTCTAGTCTTCTACACATCAGCTGGATTTTATATCTCTGGGTTAAGCCGTGATTTTCAGAGGTCGTGGAGGAGCTTGTGAATTCCTGACTGATGACATGAGAGCTTCTAATGGGGACGGTTTGACGTACAGTAATAAAACGGGCTCCTGTGGCGAGACATGAATCAGGGCCACATGACCAATGTGCTCTGTGTTAACTATCATCTCCAAACTTCACAACAGCCGTGAGCTAATCAGCAAGTCCCCACAGGCCTCGCTGTACGACCGACGGAGATTAAAACACCTCCATCCCTCACTGTCACAGGTAGAAAACACCACTCCCTTGTCAAGAAAAAAGACAAAGTCCTTGCGTGTCAAAACACAAGACTCAATCTACTGTCGTCACGTCCTTCAACAGCATCTTCTGGTGGTTGGGAACCCGATCACGAACAACCTTTAATGTGTCTGCTGACTGCGCTGAAACTCCGTCCCTGAGTCTAATGGTGACTTCTACAATGCTTAGCATAATTCGAGAGCACAGGAAGTCAGCATTTTTCCATCTCTCCGAGAAGATGAGCCCTACCCTGAGGATTCAACCCTGACCCTTTGACCCCTCTCCCTGTGGGTGCTTGTTAAGGCGTTACACTGCTTCCTCGAACCCATGACGCCTCCCAGCAGCGGGTGCAGCTAAATCTCAGAGCGACTGCATCGGAATTCAATACAAACCACGCACGTGAGGGAAAGCGCCGGGGATGCTTTCCCTGAATTCATTTGCTCCATGAATTATACCGTGATGCTGCCATCATAAACTGCTTATTCGTGAATACATTAATCAAGCAATCACTTCATCTGTAATCACGACTTCATGTTCCTAACGTATGTTTAATTTAGTCTGTCAGTCGTAGTTGTAAATCCATCGAGTTGCTCTCATTTTAGATTGCTGTTTGCTTTGGCTTACTTGGAGACACAACATAACTGCAGAAAGAGTTGTATTGGTATCACTAAACAAAATGTTAAAGGGATCGTTTACCCTTATTGTAAATTCTGGGATCGTTTACACTTCCTCTAACCTGTTTGACTTTCCTCCTGCGTTTAACAGAATAGAAGATATTAAGAAAATTTTCGGTAAAAGAACTCAATCAATCGACAGGGACACTTTTTTTTGTTACCAACATTCTTCAAAATATCTTCTTTGTTGTTTTTCAGAAGAAAGGTTTCAAATAACAAGGTTTGTGAATGAACAGTCATTTTGGGCTGAACTATCACATTTAAAAATTTACAAACAGGTTCCCAACCATCTGCAAACACACGTACCCCGTCCAAATTTTGCACCATTGGTTATTAAGCCCTGTTTTTCAAACTCTACTTCCACCAATCTCATTTATTTTTATTTCTATTATTCAAGAAAAGAGAAAAAGAGAAATTTTGAAATAACAGGTTCGAGTTTAACATCCATCACAATGAACAAGATATGTTTAAAAAATAACAAAATAAAAAAACGCCATCTAATATTCGTCCTGGTTTTGGCTTGAACACCATTACTTCATGCTCGCCAGTATAAACCAAGCAAAGCAAAAAAATAGGACATGAACATTTTAAGTCATGAGCCTCTAGAAACCAGACAGTCTCTTTATATCACCAGGCGTTACAAACAGATCCATTCACACTCAAGACCACAACACTTAAGAAAACCCAAACAACACAAATCCTAAACTTGCATTATATGTTGTCCGCGGTGACATGTTTGAAAACCAGTTGAGAAAGGAATGCATTAAATCTGCGATAATGTCTTGAGGTTCAGCAGGAAAAGGTGATCGTTTGTTTTAGCTAAGCTTTCGACGCTTATTTGTTAAGAAAGCGGATCAGGGGCAACGTCAAGCTGGATTATGCAGGTCTATTACATTCGGCTTAGGGTTTCTGTCAAAATCTCAGGCGAGAGGCGATCCACCCGGGCCTGCCAGAGGCCGGAAACTAAAGAAGGGACGGAGATCTCCAAATGTGATGATCTAATCTCGGCTTCTGGATGGTTTGATCGCAGTTACCGTGCCTGAAACCAGGCTGAATAAAAGTGACTCCTGTTGAGAAAAGTCATGCACATGAATCATCAATGAAACAATAAAAGCTCTATCAATACCGGAGGTGAACTTTGACCGAATGCTTGTGCTTTTCACAAAAAGAACAAATAACGCATAAAGAACAAACCAAACAGGTTAAGCACATCTTCAATGGTAAGAACCAAGGACATGGGATCCAACCCCCCTCAAAGGGTGCACTTAAAAACTTCTGCACTCTTTTTTTATCATATTGAATATTGACATTAAAAGCAAATGGGCAATCTGCAAAAAGAGAAAGCAAAGCATGGCAAAAGAAAGAACAAGCACACTACAATGAAGTGTGCTTACTAGTGTGATGAAAGCAAGTATGCACACCAATAATTGTAATGCATTAGAACAATAGGAAAAAGCATCAAAGGACAACATGTAAATATTTACAAGGATGCAATAACATGAAAACAAAACAAACTTTTATTATTCCACAGTTAGAAAAACAAACTTTAAAAACAAACTACACTAAGTGTCAAACTTATTATGATATAGAATAGAAGTACATACCGGTGCACGTGTGCACAAGAGCAAAAAACAGCGCAAATCCAAGAACTCTCCCAGACATCGTCCCAAAAAAATAAACACTTTTCTGTATAATCCGCAGAATTAAAACATCAGATTTTTTCCTTCATCATTTCAAACACTTTTCCAGAATCCCCAAAAAATCAAATCAAGGTTCTGTGAAACAAACAGCCCATGTGTCCAAATAAAAGATGAAATAAATAAAAGACCAAATAAAAGATGAAAGGAGCTTGGATCGCATCCCATGGAACACACGCGAAACTTTTCAAAGCGTCAGAAGTCCACAGTGATACAAAGTTGCGGAATGTCACATCGCAGAACTCCGCAACTTCACTTTCTATTGGACGAGGACCGGGGATGCGAGTCCATCACATCCACTTTTCCATTGCTTGTCCTCTTCCCAGAAGCCTTATTCGTTTTTCTGTTCGGGATTATTATTGGATGTGTTGTGATCCCCGGACAGAGGGGATTTGAGAATGGTCCTTCATTCAAACACTGGATGTTACTGGAGATGGTTTGATCCGGATCCCCCCCCCCCTCTGTGTTGATGTGAATGGACTGATCCAGATTTAACCCCATCAGTGCTGTGCGCGTGCGCGTTTCATCAAACTTTCATGAATTTATATTAATATTATTCATAATTTGGGTTTGGTTGCTTTTAAAAGAGATGCTTTTATGTTAATTACAGAGTCTGTTGCATGTTTGCATAAACAGTTTTTTTATATGCAAAACGTATAAACTCGTGTGCTTCTATTAAAGCAGTTTTATTTTGTTTGATTTAATAATTAATTCTTAATTTTCTATTTTTTGTGTCTGTGCTTTACAACCATGCACCCATAATAAAGGCTTTTTAATATCTAACCCAACAGCGCTCTCTGGCGGTCACAGGTGCACTGCAGTTTCTCCAGCAGGCTGGGTATTAAAATTTACATTTATTCATTTAGCAGAGGCTTTTATCTAAAGCAAATTACAATATTGGGCAGTTGTCAATCAACCCTGTTGTGTAAACAGGGGTAAGATGTCTTACTCAAGGACACTTTGGTTATTGTCTGCTGATGGTGGGATTCAAACCCACAACCATCTGCTTACAAGTCCAACTCTCTACCACCATACAATACACACACACACACACACACACACACACACACACACACACACACACACACACACACACACACACACACACACACACACACACACACACACACACACACACACACACACACACACACACACACACACAAGGTATTTACTACAGATGATTAATTCAGTGTATAGTATAAAAACATTGATAATTTTATACGAAGGCATGCTAGGTTATGAATAAGATCAAATACAGTATATTTGACATTTTACAAAAGTAAACACCAAAACACATTAAATTCCAAAACAATCTTTTGAACTGTCAACAAAACTGCCCAGGATTAACACCTATGGAAGATCGAATGCATTATATATATCTAGAAAAGGGTAAATGGTTCATTCTTTATGCATTTTTTATTAATTGAAAATTAAATGTACCGTTTAAACAAAATTCACATTTAGTCATTCATTCAGCTGACACTTTTATCCAAAGCTACTTACAAATGAGGTTTGCAAAGGAATCATTCAGAACAGGAGGTAACAATGCAATCGTAAGGGAAATAATCCCAGTCTCAGTAAGAAAAAGACAACATACAGACCAAGTGCCATGTATTTATATATGAATGTATATATTATTATTATTTTTATAGAAAGAGTGAGGTGAAATAATATATATATATATATATATATATATATATATATATATATATATATATATATATATATATATATATATACACATGGCACTTGGTATGGTATGTATGTTGTCTTTTTTGACATCCTCACTTTTTCTATAAAAAATAATAATATATACATGTGTACAAATATATTATTTTTATAGAAAGAGTGAGGTGAAATAATATATATATATATATATATATATATATATATATATATATATTTATATATATATATATATACATGGCACTTGGTATGGTATGTATGTTGTCTTTTTTGACATCCTCACTTTTTCTATAAGAAATAATAATATATACATGTGTACAAATATATTATTTTTATAGAAAGAGTGAGGTTGTCAAAGAGGATTTATGTCCGGGCAATAACCCAAACCATTCCTTAAGGGCAAGTGTATCTTCCCATTTAAATGTATGAAAACCATAGATTTGTAACACCAAAGTTCCTGACCTTCTCCGGTCTAGACCTGTGGCAAATGCTTGATATACTATTCCTGCCTGTGGCAGTTTTATGGTGAGGAGACAAGAGACTGCTTCCTGAGCCAAATATCCATCCTTCACCTGTCCTCCAACAACCCAAAACTTTAATACAGAGAGACACAGCCCATAAACACAGCCATCCATCTCATATTCCTCCTTAAACATGACCTTTACATAACAATGTTTCCAAAACCCTGGAAAAACATAAGCCCCCATTTCTCACTACAACTCCTATATGTTGATTTTCCATTCAGGCGCTGTACGAATATGAAAGAGCTGGGCATTTTTGAGCAGCATGGAGCAGCGTTTGCACGTTAATACACAGCACATTTGATTCCATGTAGAAACACATAAAACCCCAGGCGTAATTCAGTGCTAATCTGTTCCTCATGTCAAACACGGGGGGTCGGGATTCAGACAGTTGGACTTACTCTGGAAGAGCGGGTCGCATTGGCGTTTGCTGTTCAGATGATGCAGTGGTATGCTGATGCGGTGAGCACCCGGTGAGCGACGTGTACACCACATCCGTGCATGGCGAGACACTCCATGCTGGACCCCCATCATGACAAACATTGCCAAAACAGAAACAAGCAGAGGGATAGGCCGCATGGTGAGCATCTCACAAATTACCATTTAAACAAGAATAAAAGGAAAGTGGGATAATCTTCCAACATTATGGTAGATCACAAAATAATCCACATTGCAATCCAAGAGATTCCAAGATAGTCCGCAAAAACAGACTTCCTTAAAACCTCAGAAACAAGCTGAACCTTCTCATTCAACACATACAACTGTAATGGGTGATTTCTCCTTATGTCTCCACATGATGTGCGAAAAACAGAGACAACATGGATGATTAAGACCCCTCCATCAATATCTCACGCATAATAAACTTTATCCCTCTATTTTTCTGTTTGAAATTCAAAGCAAGTTTTGTGGATGTTCCCTCTTTTCTTGTGATGTAAGAGTAAATGGGGGACCCTCCAGACTTCATGCTGGGACATCTCTTTCAGTGTGGACGGACCCCCCTCACCAACCCTGGATCGCCTCGGTAGGGGGCGAGGGATCGACACGGAGCGAGAAAGGGAGACATTCTCTTCCTCCTGACTAAGACTGTTATACGCCTCCTTTCAGCCGGCATCAACTTACAAAACAGCACAGTCTAAAAACAAAACATTCTGCAAGAACAATACTTCCTATAGAGGGGATGAAACTCATGAAAGAGGATAATGTCACATTTTTATCTCAACGGGGGGCTTGCATTGTGGGAATACTGACAGTTTTTTGAACTGATTACTTTATGTCTATGGTGTTTAGATTTATTTGGAAAAGATCTGGGAACAAAGATAATGCATAACAAAAAATGAAATAAAACAGATGTATTTCCACATTTTCAATGTTCAAATATAGCCGTGGATAAAAAATAAGATTTAAGGATTAACTTTAAGCTTTATTGTAAATCCCAGAATAATCCACTTTGTAATGCAAACATTTTTTAGATCTGATCCATGAGATTCTATGACTTATCCAACACATAAGACACTACATGCATGACCAAAAGTATCAACTGTAAGATTTACTTAAGTTTCTTTCACTTACATATTTAGCAGTATAATAACTTAATATCAATGCTTTTAAATGTAAAAAAATGTATGCCTAATTTGTTTCAAGTTAAAACACAGTACCATATTTTGAGTGTATAGTGATCAACACAAATGGTTCTTTATTTTTAATACATCAGGCTGTATGAGACATTCAGCCTCTCTGACACAGGTCCAGGTAGCCTGAGATACGCTGTGAGTTTCTAAGTGCTCCCCCTGTCATATTTCAGGATCCCTCCAAGCAGAAATATTCAACGACTTGTCAGACCCAGAAACAAGCTCACTAGCTTCGACTGATCTCCCGGGACATCTTGGGTGCAAGTGTTGTCACTGGGAAAGAATTTCTCCTGAGGAGGACCATCTGGGCTCAGACTAGGATGCCGTTCAACCCCGGACTCGCATTAAAAAAGTCAACCAAAGTTTAAGCACTGTAGAGAGTTCAACAAAATAAAAAGTGTCCACATAAAGGGGTGTCCTTTCAATGCTTTACATGTAAGAAGTATGCAAAGCATTTCCATTCTTTTTAAACAGAGTTGATAAAACAATATGACATTACTATCCATCAGACAGGAAAGTCAACGAAAAACTGGGGGAAAAAATGGCATAAAGAGGACATTCTTTTCATTCATTTTAAACCCTGTGTTGTGCTTTCCGACATGGAGGCGGGAGGTGGGGGGTGAGCCGAACGAATCGGTTCAGCTGAATAAATCTGTTTCTGTTTTGCCACTCGGAGAGGCCCTGCATGCAGAAGCCCACCACGGCTGATGCTACAAAAAGGCGAAATGAGGTAAATGGGAAAGAACGAGAGCTTTACGTTGCTCTGCACACCGGTGAAACAAAAGCTTGGCGAACGGGTAAACAAGCTGCCCGCATACACTGAATTCACTTGAACAGCCAGATTTAGCTGAAGAACAGTCGGATCTCAGCAGGGCTTGTGAATTTGCATGAGTGGACTAAAAATGCTTTTGCAATGCAAAAATTCTTGACACTGTTGTTGTTTTAGGTAGCGGGCAAAAACGATGCCCTGGTGGGATTTACATTGTTTAGATGACAAATGTACAGTACCATACATTCGTCCTATTGTGACAACATAGGTGTAGAAAACAAACTGTATTTTATATTGTCAGTGTGTGTATTTATAATATAAAATAGGATTGAGCGTTCTTTACTGTTGCTGTTTCAGACACATTTAATTTTAATTTTTAATTCATTTTTTCAATTCAATTCAATTCAAAATGTATTGCCTTGTGCAAAATTTGCCCCCCTCAGGTTTGGTAAAACAATACAGATATCAGGTGTATGGAATATAATGGTCAAATCACTAAACTTAAAAGTTATGCATGTAAAAATATTCAACAATTGTAAAAATGTTTAGATTGTCAATAAACAAACTCAAGCAAGCTTTATTATCCCATCCAAACAAATGCATGCAGAAGAGAAACAAAAAGTCAGATTGAAATAAAACATTCAGTGACTACTTTTAATGTAATAAATATTGGATGATCTTCTTCAATAGTATTATTTTGTAGTCATTCCCCCGAGTTGTCTTAAAACAACCTTGCCAGCGTTGTGTTGAACTTCTGCAGAGCCTACTTGAAATGTTGAGATCCTTGAAATAAAATGGGTAAAGACTTAATTTATTAATGCCCAAAATCCCGTTTGCTTGGGACTGTATACAAAGCCAATGGAATACAGAAAGAAAGCTTCAAGTGTACAGACAAACACTTAAATATCTACACTGAAAATAATGGGTTGGTGGATTAACTCTATTAATAATAATAATAATAATAATAATAATAAAATAATAATTTGATAAACGGCAAAATTGAATAATTCCAAGTATCCTTTTTAGAGTAACTTTGCTCTCAGCAGGATATTTCAAAACAGATAGAGTTTTTTCGAATGAATATTTTAAAAAAGCAGTGCTTTTTTTGGCTGTAGAGATGCTTTAAAAGAAAGTACATTTACATCAACACATTCTCAATAGGTTTTGCATGCAGCATGCAAAAACCCGCTCACAGAATCTCCAAATTCATCTCTATTTAAGGAGCACCAATATGAGAAACACAACATAAACAAACTAGTCGACTTATCTGGTCCAGTCCATTTATAAGCTCAATTAAACAGTTGGGAATTTTAAAGACAACGTAATATGCCCTTGGGAGGATCAAAAAACAGCGCGTTCATACGATCGTGGGTGCTTTTGCAGCAAATCCTAATTTCTAACCAGCCTTGTCTGAAAGCAGCATGACCCACGGCTCTAACTCTTTCTGCAGACTGGCAAGAACGCGACGCATTGTTTTCATGCTTAATTGCTTAAATTGGTTTACTGGTCGGAGAGGCTTAAATGAAAAGGGAAGCTGTCTGAGAGAAACTGAGCCAAGGAGCGCCTTTGTCTTTGGCCTCCATGTGCCCTCCCCACCTTCACAGTGGGGGATTCAACCAATCACTACCTCGCAAGCTGTTGGACAAGACCCACACCAGCAGACCTGCTGAATTATTAACACAAACCCATCGAGCATGAGCGAGAGTAAACCTGATGAGGCTTATACAACACAACAGAAAAGACCAGTGGATATTTTTGGATGGAAGTGTGTGAATCTGAGTTGTTGGATGCTGAACCAAGTGGTTTGATGACAAGCATTAAAACTAAAGCTAAAGCAATTTATAGAAATAATGTACTTGTAGTGATCATGTCTATTGGAAAAAAAAGGTTCTTTCTGATATTTGGGTCAACCACGAGGTATCCAGACATTCTTATTGTTTGACAACTTATTTACATTATGTTTACGTTATGTTAGTGTTTAAATTTTAGTACTGTTTTTAAGAAAACAAAAAGGTTCTGCAAAATCGACAAAAGATTCTATCTGCGAGCCATCCATCTGAGGAAATGGCAACACACAACAATATATTAAAGAAATCTCAAGGTTGATGGTTTTCTTGATACTCATCATAGAGAGAATCTAATACAACAGTGTATTTTATTTATGTTTTAAGGTTTGAGGAATTATTGAAATTCTAGACTACCCAGAAGAGCAAGCCTCCTAATTCCTGTGTTTATATACTGTACACCCTCATAATGTGACTATTATCTTAAATTGTACAATGTTATTGTATATTACTATGTATGTTAACATGTTATTTCTGAAAATATCAACCCAAGACAGAAATTTTATGTGTCTCAGCTTCAATGAATAGATCATTTAGATACAACTATAAACAACATTTTATTATGTGTATTATGTGTAACTTTAAAAAAAGAAAAAATTTGTAAAAAATTGGTAAATTTTTTTTACCAATTTTGTAATTGGTAAAAATTACCAATTACAAATTTCAGAAAATGTTGAAATTATACATTAAGAATATATTAAGGATCTGTTTCTTTTTCACGTATGGAGAAGATTTGTTTCTCTTATCGTTTTTGCTATGTCAAATGCCAAAACTTAGAAGCTCAATATCTCAAAATTGTTCACAATGCAGTTAAAACCTTATAATTCTTGACGATACCAAGTTTGATATAGTTGTGATGTCAAGGCACACATCCAGTTTCAATTTAAAACTTTTAAGAGAGAGACATACTTGCAATTCAATGCAGACCCTGTAAATGGAGTCTCAAATACATTCTAATGGTATTCATACCGACAGATTTCTTTAAATGTGGCTTTTGGCTGGGTGAAATGAGCCAGCGGAAGAAACAAATTTACAATAAAATCACAGAACCTGCACTCCTGCACTTCATTTTAATTTCATTCATCTAGTGAACACTTCTTTCTTATTCCAAGAGAAACTATTGACATCAAACACCTATGTTCCTCTCACAACGATTCCTCTGCACCAAAAGCAACGTCTGGATCTATATCATGTTTGACATGCTCTGTGACCTTGGTCTTTCAGAGACCACATGTGAGACAGATCAACTCCAGTTATGATAAAAGAAGTTTGTATTTTCCTCCCACACGCTCCACATCCAACCTCTCTCTCTTTCTGTCTTTCTCTCTGTGAGGGTTCTTTCTATCCCCCCACTGCCATCAGCTGCCAAAACACGCAGGTCATTGCATCTAGTACTAAAACTATGATGTACGGCTCATGCGATGCGTCTGACCTCACAACACGCGCCGCAGCGGTGCGGGGGAGCAGGTGCCATGCAGATTTACGATCCTCAATGAGAACTTTCACCCTGTTTGCATCGCACGGCCCGGCAAAGACAGTCCAGACAACGAAGGTAGAACACATTCACTCCTCCGTGACAAAACAGCATGTGGGAGATATACATGTGAATTTAAAATGGTGTAACTGTTTTTGGATGTGTGAGAACTTCGCCTGTGGCAACTGGCACTGCTGAAAACTCTTCAGCCACCCCCTTGTTTGCACATTTGGAAAGTTTAAAAGTATTGCTGGTGCCGAACCTTGCCAGTATTTATCATTTGAAAACAATATGTATCATTTGAAAAAAAAAATTATTTCATATTTAACTCTACATGACATGATATTTTGAGAAATTGTGTCTATACAATGTAAGTCAATGTGGGCATAATTTATTTGATTGCCATCATTCATAAAAAATACCTTCTTGGTTTTTTTTTGGTTGTACTATCCCTTTAATGTGAGGTCGAAGCTATATAAAGTATTTTAAGAAATGAGCCTAATAAAGTAAAAACTATTTCCTTAAAGGTAAAGTTCACTATCATGTCATTCATCTTCTTTATATATTATAAAGAACATATTATATATTTATAGATTATAGCTATTTTGAAAAATGTTGGCCCTCTATGAACACGCTTAAATTATTCAGCAGTGAATTAATCATGGCAGAATTTTCATTGGTTGGTAATCGTTCTTATCAAATCCTTTATCAAATATTTTAAATGCGCTTCATTTGAGTGCGCATCAAAAATTGCTGCACGACAGCATTTATGAATATGCTGTTGGGATTTTACACACGTTTGCAAATCTGTCAATCAGATCCAAACTCATTTGACAGTCATGAGGGGACCATATGGACCCCCTGACTCCACACACAAAAAAAGAGGGCGTACAACTCTCTTTCATCCCATCTCTTTCCAAGCAGCCAACCTTCAGAAAAAAACATGGCTTTAAAACTCCTTCCCTTGACTTTTCACACCAAATGGCGCTTACTTAGCACTTGGCATTGACATGTCTTTTGTATTCCTTCACCAGCAGAGGTAATAAAGAAATTCCTATTCCCTATCCGTTGCCAAACAGATGTGTCGCAGAATAATAAAAACCCAGCACCACCAGCTTCTTATCTCGGTTTTCGCACCAACAAGTCGTCTCACTTCATTCACTACAGCACTTGACAGAATTAGCCTGGTTCAGCATTGCGAGTTTGGCCTGATGGCCTGATTTTCTACGACGCAGGGCGAGTTAAGCCAGGGATTTGTGTTGTAAAGAGTCGAGATGCAACATAAGTAGCACCCACCACATCCTCCGTGAAGAGAACCCCTCTGGACGACCGCAGCAGAGGTGATTACATCTCAAGTGGGGTCGGACCTAAAAGCAGGGCCCGCACTGACCGTGTTTTCCGCCCTGGGGAGAAGCGAGCGCTTTGTGGAGAATACGCTTCATGGATAAGCCCGATGCTTAAGAGTCCTTGTGTTCCATGAGGGGTGGAAAAATTTAACCCTGCACGTGTGGACGATTTGCATTTGCACGTCCCACAGGCAGAAATCTCGACCCTTAATAATACAAGGCATTAGGGAGGCAGTCACAGTAATCATGGTGGTGTCTTCAAGGTCAGGATCGGGCCTTTATAATGAGGGTGTCTCAGCCTGTCACACCCAGACAACCAGGTGCATACACTAGACACTAATGTTTAACGCAGTGTGTCATGGACCCTAAATGGGACTTCAGTAGCGTTTCTCATACAAAAGGTGAAAAATACAGATCAAACACTGTCAGACAACTCAATGCATAGCCTATAGTATCTATCTATCTACAGTGTATCTGTATATATAGCATATATAGTACTTATTTGTACCTATAGATACTATACATAAACTCTATAGTATATTTTGGTCTATAGTATCTTTAACATCTACAGGGCATCCATAGCACATAGAGAACCTATAGTCTTTGTGTCTATAGTATCTATAGCATACATCTCTCTACAAGGCACCTATAGTGTATTGAGAACCTCTGGTGTCCATCTGTCTATAGTATCTATAGCATATGTCTATCTACAGGCCATCTATTGCATAATCTATAGTGTCTATCCGTCTATAGTTTTCATAATATCTATCTTACTTTAGTCTCTATGTATATAGTATCTATCTGGGTTTAGTATCTATGGTAAATAGCATATAGTATATGCCTTTGCACTTGTCTGCTTCCATTGCCATCCACTGGCTACTTCAACCCTGACCACAGACTCTATAGTATCTATTTGTGTTTAATATCTATAGTGTTTTTCTATCTTTATATAGTATCTATATGTAATATCTATAGCATCTATCAATCAGCAAGTTTCCTCTCTACTGTATCATTGTCCTTGTGAGATTCAGAAAAGTACTCTCTCGAGACTCTAGTATCATTGTCTACGCTCCGCACCAGCAATTCTCATCTTCCATTGGATCACCCA
The DNA here is from genome assembly GCA_033220385.1 of Triplophysa yarkandensis. Classification (NCBI taxonomy): domain Eukaryota; kingdom Metazoa; phylum Chordata; class Actinopteri; order Cypriniformes; family Nemacheilidae; genus Triplophysa; species Triplophysa yarkandensis. The sequence continues at coordinate 10,284 of JAWHQN010000215.1, read as the reverse complement.
CGTCGCGAAATCCAGCTTTTCACTTATCGACTTGTTTCCCCAATGAAGGTCAAAATGTTAGCGAGTTTTCTCTAAGAATAACACCACACACGCCGCAGGAGATTCTCTGTTCAGACCCCAGGGCCTCTGGAAGGTGAACTCTATTTCCACTTAAGCAAAAAGGGTCAGGGATCTTCTCTCACGACAGGCTCATCTCATCTGAGTACATTTAATCTGGATATTGAGGTACTGGCTCACTCTCCTCCTTTATAACAAGAGCATCAGAACAATCTAATGTTATCGCTGGAAATAACACAAAGAGGTTGTCCAATTTCCACAAATCAAAGGGAGTGAAGTAACACTTTGAAGACCATAAACTGTTTATCGGTGAAAAAACCTCACTCAGCATCGGCAGACCGATGTGAAGGTTATGTAAAGCCATTCACAGAAATCCAAGGGAGGAATATAACATTCAAGAACTGCTTAAAAAGATTGAATGGGAAAAGGCTTTATTTATATAGTTATATAGTTATATATAGATTTCAAATAATCTCCAATTCAACATTTGTTCATGATTAAGCACTTAAGTAACTTCTTGTTAATACAAAGGAAATAGAAATAAATGTTGAAACAAGGAAAAGAGATTTGTTCTTCTTTGATGGACACAGCTGTACTTTTAGATAAGAATAAAAACTAAACCCGTACCTGTGTAGCCAAGCGAGTTGTCGTCACCATGTTCTTCAGTTGGGGCTTCTGTGGCCCTATTGCTACCTCCATCCTGAGTGTCCGAGTCTGTAGAAAGCAACATAGGTACTGAGACCTCGAGCAAGGAATGATGGGCCGCCGGTAACATGGTTACACCCCAGTAACCCTGATACCAGCAGATGAGCAATAACAGACTCCAGAGACAGTGATGTTTCATGCATCTCCATCCGAAACCCTCAAACTGCATTATTGAGTTGAAATTCTCCCAACAGTCTCAAGTGCAAAAAAATACAAATTTAAAGATTGTTAATTGTTTTCCATTGTTCCACTAATCCAAAGTAGGCAAACAGCTTTTTCCGTCTCTGCATCGACCGTTATGTTCCTTACTTCTTCACGTCCTGGGTGTCTACGCATTTGACCAATGCCTGACAATGCCCAACTACAGCGAAAAGTCACTGATGCGCACACTCTCTAGCTCAATATAAAGTCATTGACTGAACTAATTTCCTAATCAGCACATGCCGCTTTTCTGAAAGATGGACTGACAGCCCATCGTCTACGGTGGGTTTAGAAAGGAGGACAGGGCGGAGGTGGGGCAGATGCCCCCATCGTGGCCAAGTGTGGGATAAATCAGCCTTGGCCATGCCCATTTCCATTGTTGGGCACTGACAGGAGGCTAATTTGGGACGAGGGGAGGTGAAGGGGCCTGTTTAATATAAAGGGGGTCAGAATCAGCCAGATGACTGGGAAGCGGCCCATCGCCACCGTGAATGAAGATTGGCACGGTTTACGGGGATAAAAGGCACGCATGCAAAACAAAAGCAAGTCACTGGAGAGCATTTAGGGCTCAGGGATGTGTGACCACTCCCTGTCCTTTCCTTCACCCTGAGGCAAGCATTCTGTGAACGCTTTTAAGTATGCATGCTTATTCAGAAGACACTAGCGGTTCACATTGAGCCTTTATAGTAACAGGGTTTCCAATGGGTTTTTGAAGTGGATAATGTGTTTTAAATGTGTTGTCCCATCCGGGAACCTCTGTGGTGTTTTTTGTTCAGGGATGAGACCCTTCTTGTGTGCTTGTGCTGATAAGAAGCTTTATGAATAAACACAATGCTGGGTAAGTTTACGGTATCCAGAAAGTCCTGAGAGTCCAAAGGAGACTATCAGATATCTTGCTTGTGGTCACCAGCTTTAGGTTCAAGAAACGTGAAATTCTAACCTGCATTTTTACACAATGTTAAAAATGTTTCACTTATTAGATTAAGTTAACAAACATGCAACAGCAAGCATGCAAACACACAAAAATTACAACACTGTCTGCTTGTGTTTCGACACCATATCCATTCAGATCCAACCTCAACAGACGACATTTGAAAAATAGAATGAAAGTCCAATTTTAAAGATGCTACATCACAAAAACGTAGAATAAACATGGTAATATTGTAATTGTTTATTTTTGAGGATTTTTTAATAAAATATAGGGCTGAATATTGATATTGTCAATAAGCATCATACTCAAGACAATTCCTACGTATCATTATATCGTAACCTATACAATTTCTTCTTTCTCTGCCTCCCTATAATTGTATCAATACCAATAAAACACAAAATAAAATTGTAAAGATGAATTTACGGTTATCGTCGTAATATCGTTGTATTCCATTTTGGCTATGATAACAATGCATTGGAAATTTAATTTCGTGAAAGTCTGGACTTTTAATTTTGTACAATTGATCCCTAAAACCTTTTTTATTGTCCTTTTCTCCTTAAGGACTCTTATCTCCATTTGACCATTTTTAAATTCATATAGTCAAAAATGATAGATTTCTTGGTGTATGTGCCTGCCTACAACTATTTAAACCAGATCGCATTGGCTTGAAAATATAACATTATAACCATGATTTATACACGGAAAATCCTCCCTTTCTGTAAATCTGCTGTAAAACAACATACTTGTTGCATCCAACAGCATGTTAACCAAATAACATTAAAAACCAACTTTTATCCAAATTAACTTGCAAGACTAATGAAACAACAAAAGTAATATCAAATAACTTCAGCGCTACTGGTGATTGGAGGTAAGTGGGTACTCGGAGAGAATTCTGCACTTCTTATTAACAGGTGGTGTGCCCAGCTGCCCTGAAGAACACGTGAACAAAAACCTGGTGCTCCTCTGAATCAAATGGCCCTGGTCCACACAATCCAATTGGTTACTGCCTCCCCTGGTGACTAATTAAACCAAACCTTATGCGACTGCCCGACATCTCTGTGTGGGCACGTTCGGAGGCTGTATCCCAAACGGCCCAAATCCCTCGCTGTCCAATCATTTCCCTGCACAATGCTGCATGTTTTCTCTATTTTATGAGTTTGAGATGATGAACAGCCTCAATGGAAAAATCAAGCCATGTTACAACAAAGAGATATTCAGCTTACTGACTTTAAAATTCAAGGCCATTTCTGAAGTGTGAAAAAAATAACAGTTACGGTGTTAATCGTTGCTCTCTAACCCATTACTAATTTCGATAGCAATCTCTCATTTTTAGTTCTGCCTAAAGGCTGTCGTTTATAAAAAGAGTTTAATTAACTCACACGTGTCAAGCAAACCGGTCAGAGATGAATGAATGCGGAGTGAAATGAACTGATATGTCAATGTTGTATCCAGACTGCAAATTACCAAAGATTATGTTCAGTGAGTCTGTGGAAGGACGCCAGTGTTCAACAGCTGCTGGTTTGTGAAGAGGTGGAAAAGAGCTAATATTCTTAGAAAAAGGAAATATACAAGCTTTCGAAATGTGCCCAAATACCAGCTGACCAAAATACCAATAGATCAACTTAGAGACCAACCATGACGTTTATTTCATATCTCAGCTGTTAGGCGGCAATGAGATTTAATGGAGAGCATGCTAAAACTCATCTCCAAGAAACCAGAACCTAGGGTTTTTCCAACAATACAAAGTACAGATTTTGTGTCATGTTGATTGGCCGATACCGATTGTAATGCTTTAAGTTTATGTGTGTTACTAATATGTTAACCATTTTTCAGATACAGTAACTACATACCAATGATGTGGCATTTGTAATCATTTTTATATTTTTACAGTAATTATATAATATCTGTAATCTAGCTGTTGTTTTAACAGAGTACTAAATAATTACAAAAAAGTATTATCATTTACGTCTTCACACATTGATATCATCAATCGAGATCTGTTAGTAAGATCGGCCCAGTTTAGCGAGTACAGATTGAGTCATAAAATGTGATAATCGGCCAAAAACGATCTCCGGCCGATTGATCAAAGCAAAATCCACTTGAGTTTCAGAAAAGATTTCAACAAAGTCAAATGGAAATCTAGAAAATACCGTGACGTGAAATAGTGTTGTTTTTCCATCTGGGTTGTTTTATTGTGCTTTGATTTGGTTGCTAAGGTGTTCAAGACTTAAGTCAGGGGTTTTCAAACTGGGGTCCGGGGACCCCCAGGGGCCTTTAAAAGATTCTATGGGTTCCCTAGAAAATTTTAAAGAAATGAGGACAAATAAATTTTTGTAATGGATTGGAATTTTATTTTATTCTCTTTAGGAACGTACAACCAACATTACTCCAAGTATTTTGAAAGTGAGAAGCACTCCTAGCTTAAGTAACTATTTTCCTTTTTTAGATTTCCATTGTCTCAATATTAAGTTCTTAGGTCCATATGGGTTAAATCGTATGTTATAACACATACTTAGAAGTTTTAATATGTTCTAATCTATTAAGCGAGCGTCCCATTTGTGAACAGGTTTTCTAGTCTGAGCTCCAGTATTATCCAAAAGTACCATAGGAGGAATTATGCATATGATGGTCCAGTCTCTCCTGGCACAAAGTGGGCAAGAAACCAAGAATCATAATGAGAGACTGAGGCAGAGGTTTTTTCTTCTACGAAGACCGGAAGACGGGGAATGATAGAGAGACGCCTGGGGAAATTAAAGGGTGCTTTCAGCGAGCTTAGAAGAAACAGAGCGTCTGGCATCAAGATATGAAATAAGTTGAGGCCATCTAAACATCTGTAGGGTTGGTGTGGTTGTTAATGTTGGCCCGGAGGACAGTTTTATTTCATGAAAGCTGTTTATTCAATTAGAGTTAATGTAATTCACAGTCACGTTCAGTTACTTCAATTACATTAACGGACACTTTAAGATGCCTTAGGAGAAATATACATAGAAACAATGAGATTATGAACACAGAGGTGTGAAATAAATGTAAATGATATTAAACCGTATAAATATATTAAAAATATATTTAAAAAAGGAATAGACAACAATAACTAGCTGACAACCACAGACTGTAACAGGCATGAGTTCCAGCAGTTCATCTGATTATCACTGGTGCGAATGCAGTCGCTGCGTCCGTGGCATTTCAAGCGCTCTACAAATAATCCTATCAATCTCCGTCAACATCACGGCGGGCCTGCGAAAGCCGGAACAGCTGGCAAGGTCTCACGCAGCTAAACGGAGCGGATGATGGGCATCGCTCACACCGCGGAGGTTAAAACGCTCGCTACAATGAGCTCTTCAGCAGTGACTAAATGAAAGCCACTTCAGGGTCTGAAGACCGTGGTGAAAGGCCACAGCTGCTGAAAACAGTGTTATAAAAGCCCGAGTTACAGCCATGATTAATGATGAAGCTCTTCACAAGGACAAGCCACCTTCAATCCAACTGACACACTTTAAGAGAATTGACTTCAACCCTCTAGATTTTCACAAGACGTGACTCTTGGGGTATTTAAAAGTGCTTTTGGAATCATTAACTGGTGTCTGAGATATTAACTTGAGCGTCGCCCCAATTACAAGAGACGTCTTATCTTGAAGACAACAAGTTCTTAGATGATAATCTAATCTGTTAAATGTGCAGTGTTTGATATTAAGTTGGATCTATAATATACATAAATACGCTTTCAGAGGTGTATGATGATCTTATATAATAATCTAGAATAGAATATTCTACATTGTTTTAAAAGGGAGGGGTGAGTGGTAGACTGAGCCATTGGTTGCACTGCATGACTACACCACTAGATGCCACTAAATTTCACAAACTGGTCCTTTAAAGTATAATTTAGTTTTTGAAAATTTGAACACACTTAATTATTAAAATTTTTTTACCACTTCATATTTTACCACTCCTAATTCTATCTATTGCTCCAAAACAAACACAGTTAAAACCTTTGGGACACAACTCGGTTTGAGATTTACTGTATTTTACATTACATCAACGTTTTTCAGTTCTTTACCCAAACCTCACAGCTATACCAACATTAGCAAATTCCCAAGACGACAATAGAAGTTCTTTTTAATGTGATTAAAGTGTGTGAGCCACAGCCAAACACTTTGAAGTGGCGATTTTTCCCTCTGATTATATGTCAAATTCTCATGAATAATAAAGTCAATGCCACGCTGTGTTGTGGGCAAACAGTGAAGGTTTCATTCTAAAGGAATCTTGGCTTTATGATGACAAGACACAGCAAAACTGGTTGTATTCTCCATGGTACGTTTTGGATTAACAAAGAAAAAAGGACAGATCTTTCATCATTTACTCATCCTAATCTGTATGGCTTTCACTTTAATGCTACACACAAGAAGATATTTTGAAAAATGTCAGTATCCAGACCATTTAGACGTTGCTCAATATATCTGATTTTGCGCTCCATGGAAGAAAGAGTCATGAACAGGTTTAGAATAACAAAAGAGTTAATAAGAGATGACAGAATTTAGGAATAATTACAGGACAAATTTTCTGTTGAGAGGTTCAGTCACAGTCCACCAGGTATCTGATCCAGAATCAGGCAAGCTGAACAAACAGCCAGGCCTGTTTCCAGACAACGTAATTTCTATCCACGTTTACATGCATAAACATGTGTGCCCAACACGTTTATCTAAAACCACACAATGACAGCACAACTTACATCCAAACAACGAAGTGAGAAAGAAGAGCTGAAACAGATCTGGTTTATAAGTGGTCGACACACCAGAAAACACCAGAAATCTCTGGCATATGAGGATGTAAAATAAAACTGCCATTTTTAAGCCGTGGGGAACTCTGGGATGAGGTGGGCGTGATTCCTACTGAAAGATTTATTTGGAAAGAATTCTGCACATGTCAATGCAGAAAGAAGAAAAGTGTCAGTGGGTATTGAGAAGGCTCAGAATGTGATTTATAAAACAAATTGCTTGAATTATGATTACGAAAACATAAATCTATCATCATTTCTAATGATCCTTCATATAATGCATAATAAAGTGTATCATTCACTGCATTTTTTTTAAATATCCTTTTTTAGATTATTCATCCAGAAGTATGAAGGTGAAACATGGAACAAGATCAAATTAAATATGGTTAGGATTGTTATACAAATAAAAAGTCTGATAATATTTAAAAGTTTCGATTCAAATGAGACAATTGAACAATTCGTTAAAATTTGATTACAAGAATTATTATTGACGACAAAGTGCATTTCTGACCGATCTTATCTTCCTGATGTTGATAGGACCGTATCCTTGTATTTCGCTGTCCTAAGTAACCTCAGAATGAAAAATAAATGAAGTTAATACTTCAGGGTGGACTAAAGACACACGCCGCTGTTTTGCTTTTATATTCATCCATCAAAACTCTTTAAAATGAAAACATTAAGTAATCTCTTTCAAAAGCCCCTGTAGTACACAGGCATCCAGAACCCATCACGAAACAAACTGCGGACCTGTTTTTACTTGAATCTTTGCTGGTGGAAGAGATGAGTGTTGACAGCATAATTACAAGTCATAAACTAAATTGAGATCCTTCAATGGAAGTAATGCATCATAGTTGAGAAAAATGTTGTCTTGTAGTTTATGAGGTTCACAACGTAAGCTGATGTTTCAGGTCATACCGCCATATCTTTTAACCTGCGAAAGGTATCAAAATATGTTCTTCATATCCATCACACAATAACTGTATGATGTATTATTGACAGATCTACTGACTCAACACTATTATTGACATGGATAACATCTTAGGTTTATGTTTCAGTTTGCGTCATAGTGTTGTCATCAAACAGATGTTGACTTCTCAACCATACACAAACAGGTAGAGGAATCTGACCTGTTCATGTTTTTGAAGGAGTTCATGTTTCAGAAGCTACTGTCCGTTATAGAAAAGTCAGTCGTACATTTTACAACACTAACTAATGAAAAACGTGAAATAAAGCATCCAACAATCCACATATGAGCCACTCAGATTTGGTTGCCATATCATATGCTGACAACAATCACAACTCCCCAAACAGCGAAATGGTGGTCTGGATCCTTTTGGCCTCTGAGACCATCTGCTAAAAATATTTCCACCCCCCTGAATCCCTCTATTTGTTGATTAGCTGACCTCAGAACAGAATCTGGAAGCTGCAGTCATGGTCAGTACGGTGTTGAGAATGCATTATCTGCTTTTTTCATGCTAAATCTGCCGAGACACAAAACTAAAACAGCAACGTTGTGAATACTTTCATATGTCTTGCTGGTCAACATCTGTCACGATTACGTACGTAAGGAAAACTTTAAAAGTAAAGAAAAATGTATCACTTTTATTTCTGCATAACACAAAAGAAGATAATTTGGAGAATGTCGGTAATCAAACAACGGTAACCTTCTTGTGTTTTCACAAAATGTATAAAAGAATATGATTACAATATTTTATGATTAAAACTTTTTATGATTTTCGTGTAAGCCGCGCTCAGACATTGTTGAACACAAACGATATAAAATGTTATGAGCTCATAATGCCTGGTGTCTCAGGTCCATGATTCTTTCATTATATTCGAATTGTCTCCCAATTATTTAAATCTGATTCCAGTCGGACGCCACTATTTCTTAATGCATTAAATATCGTCGAAAACAAAAGCTTTATTTCCGCCTGTCTCTCACTATTTTAAAGCACAAAAGAAAGGCCAGTGTGAAAAGTCATGCGTCTCTCATTGTTTGTCTTTAAATTTCCAATTAGCATGTTAATTAGAATCAGCGTGGCGGTGAAATGTCTGTCTTCATCATTCGATTAAGAGCCGTGCAAATGCGTCATTCGGTTTTTATATCTCCGGCATCTCTGACACGTCAATTTGAGACACTCTTCAAAAGCTTCATATACGTAATTGCAGTCTAAGCCTTTTCAACAGTTTTTTCTTTGACTATAAAACTTTTATTTGATGAACGTTTTTGTCTTCTGCCTGTAGTTTCAACCGCAATTCCTTACGTCTTTTATGTCTACAGACTAAAAAGTGTCATGTTTCTGTAACAAAGCACTTGAGGTTTGTTCTGACGGACAGGAATTGCATGCAGGCCTTTCAGCGTCCGCACACAAATATTTCCCAAAAAGAAGAAAGTCTTAGCTTTTGCGGACCAAATGACCCTGTGTCACTTTACACTTCATTATGACATCACAGAACATTAAGAACCTAAAAACATCTGCCATAAAGTCCTATCCATGCCTATCCGCTCTTCGCCGTGGCCAACGGTTTCACAAAAAACAACATTCCTTTCTTGAACAATATTGAAGCGTGTGCCCAGAATGATTCAGTAAATCATTATAAAAGACCTTGAATCCTCAAAGTACACATAAGGCCTCCTTATTATGTGTGACTGTTGAGTGATGGAGCAAGAATACGTTTTGAAATGACATTCGCTTTGACAGGATGACAAATGCAATACAACAACACAAGAAGTTTAAAGACACATTGATGAGAATCCTTCTGTAATATGGCTCAACTCCCGGATCCAAATCTAATTCTTAGCCCTAGAATGTCATAACTCTGTTGAACAAAAGAATAAAAATATTACAAACTAATAAATTTGCCAAACCAGACTCTGCGTGGTTTGATTGTTTTACAGTCCAAGACCTGATGTTTATTACCTATGTTTATACTATTGGTTTAAAAGTTGCTTGTCAGAGAATAACATCTATTTACGTTACAATCTCTGTACTGTGATTTTGTGAGGGCTGTCCGACTATGAAGAAAATTGTAATGAAGATTAATTTTCCCAATATTGGAATAATGACTATTTAACACAATTTTACACATTGAGTGAAACATTTGTTTGTAAATAGATCAATAATTAGTAATAAATACGTAAAAATATTTGGTTTCGTAATTTAAAAAATGGGACTTTAGTTATATTTTTATTCAGTCTATATACATACATATACAGAAAATTTTGAAAAGCTTTGAAATTTACTCTTTTTGTGTGAACTGTTTAATGTAAAAGTTTTGTATTGTTTCGGAGTAAACTGTCATATGATTGAATATGTATATGATTCAGAATTTTGTTTAAACAACAAAATAAAAATAGCCCTTCAATGAAAAATAAAGCCGACCTCTACCAGAGAGCCTCTGGGCCTGACTCTTCCTCATACACTACCTCTCATAGACTTTAATTTATCACCTCTCATCCTTTCAGTCCACCTGTTTTTTACTCCTGCCCCAGAAAGTTTCAATTTATCCCATAATTCACGACCAGCAGCTCTAAGGTTACATTCCTCAACCATGCTAGCAAGATGATATGGAGAATTTTCAACAGAGAGAGAGAGAGAGAGAGAGAGAGAGAGAGAGA
>JAWHQN010000214.1:85000-97500 GCA_033220385.1 Triplophysa yarkandensis | reverse complement strand
GTGGGAAATAGTAAAAAAAAAAAAAAAAAAAAAAAAAAAAAAAAAGTCCCAGTTTCGACGCAACGTCACAATACCAGAGTGTCTGCTTTCGACGCAACGTCTCAAAACCTAAGTCCCTCTAGGTTGCCCATTTTTCGAAAAAATTCATTCTCCATCACCTAAGTCCCTCAAGGTTGACCAGCTGAAGTGGGAAATAGTAAAAAAAAAAAAAAAAAAAAAAAAAAAAAAAAGTCCCAGTTTCGACGCAACGTCTCAAAACCTAAGTTCCACTAGGTGGCCCCGTTGTTCTAAAAATGAACGTTCAAAACCTAAGTCCATGAAGGTTGACCAGTTGTAAGGAAAAGAAACGTTCAAAACCTAAGTCCATCGAGGTTGACCAGCTGTTATAAAAAAGAAATCGTTCAAAACCTAAGTCCATGAAGGTTGACCAGTTGTTAGGAAAAGAAACGTTCAAAACCTAAGTCCATAAAGGTTGACCAGATGTTGGAAAAAAATAAGCGTTCAAAACCTAAGTCCATAAAGGTTGACCAGATGTTGGAAAAAAATAAGCGTTCAAAACCTAAGTCCCTCGAGGTTGACCAGATGTTGGAAAAAATAAGCGTTCAAAACCTAAGTCCCTCGAGGTTGACCAGATGTCGGAAAAAATAAGCGTTCAAAACCTAAGTCCCTCGAGGTTGACCAGATGCTGGAAAAAATAAGCGTTCAAAACCTAAGTCCCTCGAGGTTGACCAGATGTCGGAAAAAATAAGCGTTCAAAACCTAAGTCCCTCGAGGTTGACCAGATGTACGGATCTCGGGAGGGCGCGGATCTCCGTGCTTAGCCAGGCGGGGGGGGCTTAATAGTGGGCCCGCAGGGACCCAACGGTGCGCCGGGTGACGCGGAAGGGAGAAGGGCCGGGAGGCACGCCGGCCGAAGCGTCGGGGCGGGCGGGGACGGCCGTGGGGGCGGCAAGGGGTACCTCCGCCGGGGGGAGACGCGGGGCCGTATCTCGGCCGGGGAAGGCGTCAGGAAGGCCGGGGAGGGCTCGTCGGAAAGGTCCGGTCCTCCCCTACGCGGGGAGAGCGGGCAGAAGTCCGTGGCTCGCCGGGGCGCGGAGCTGCGGCTCGGGGAAGGACGGGTAGCGGCGGTCTCTTCTCGCGCGGGCCGTCTAAAATCGATGCCGGGTCGGACGCCGTCGTGCCGGGTACCGTCGGAAAGCTCCCGCCCGGCGCTATCCAACGACGCCTGGCACGAGTCTCTGCGCGGCCGCGCCCCGGAGCTATTCCCGGGAAAGCGTTCGGCGCTCTCGGGGCTCTATCTCCGCCGGGAAAAGCGTCAGGCGCGCGCGGTTCACACGCGTGGAAAGCCCCGGCGGAGACCTTTCCGACGAGCCCGGGCTCGACTCTCTGGCCCGCCCGGAGTCGGAGTTACGGACCGTTAAACTTTCCGAGATCACGCGGGGAAACGAGCGCTTTTCTCGGGTCGGGCCATAGGGAGGAGTCGGTGACATTGACGAGGCGGTCGTCGTCGCGCGCGGCGGGCTTTCGGCGGCCCATCTCCGGCTCCCCGGGTCGTAGCGAGTCGTGCTACGGCTCGTTGGAAAGCTCCGGATCTCCTCTTTCCAGAGAGACCGGTCTCGAGTCCGTGGCCGCCCGCGTCGCGGAGCTGCGCCTCGGGGAAGGAGCGTAAGCGGCAGTCGCTTCTTGCGCGGGCGGTCTAAAATCGCCGCGAAGTCGGATATCTTCGAGGTTCACACCTAAGGCGGAGCCGCTCGGGATCTTTCCAACGCCGCGTAGCTCGCGTCTCTGCGCGGCCGCGTTCCGGAGTTATTCCCGGGAAACCGCTCGACCGTCAGGGCGCGCTGTCTCCGCGGGGAAAGGGGTCACGTACCGCAGGCCAGCGTCTGCAGAAAGCCCCGGAGGAGGCCTTTCCGACGAGCCCGGGCTCGACTCTCTAGCTCGCCCGGAGACAGAGTTATCGACCGTTAAACTCTCCGAGGTCAAGCGGGGAAACGCGCGCTTTTCTCGGGTCGGGCCATAGGGAGGAGTCGGTGACATTAACGAGGCGGTCGTCGTCGCGCGCGGCGGGCTTTCGGCGGCCTATCTCCGGCTCCCTAGGTCGCAGAGAGTCGTGGCACGGCTCTTTCGAAAGGTCCGGATCTCCTCTTTCCAGAGAGACCGGTCTCGAGTCCGTGGCCGCCCGCGTCGCGGAGCCGCGCCTCGGGGAAGGAGCGTAAGCGGCAGTCGCTTCTTGCGCGGGCGGTCTAAAATCGCCGCGAGGTCGGATATCTTCGAGCTTCGCACCTAAGGCGGAGCCGCTCGGGATCTTTCCAACGCCGCGTAGCGCGCGTCTCTGCGCGGCTGCCATCCGGAGTTATTCCCGGGAAACCGCTCGACCGTCAGGGCGCGCTATCTCCGCGGGGAAAGGGGTCACGTACCGCAGGCCAGCGTCTGCGGAAAGCCCCGGAGGAGACCTTTCCGACGAGGTCAGGCTCGAGCCGGCGTCCGCCCCGGGCGTCGAGTTATCGGGCCGAGAGTCCTCGCGGGACGCGCCATTATAACATAGGCTTTTGACCTCCGTCGGAGCGTCAGGCGGGCTTTCGGCGGTCTATCTCCGGCTCCCTGGGTCGCAGCGAGTCGTGGCACGGCTCGTTGGAAAGCTCCGGATCTCCCCTTTCCGGGGACACCCGCCTCGAGTCTCTGGCCGCCCGGGCGGCGGAGCTGCGCCTCGGGGAAGGAGCGTAAGCGGCAGTCGCTTCTTGCGCGGGCGGTTTAAAATCGCCCCGAGGTCGGACGTCTTCGAGCTTTACACCTAAGCTGGAGCCGCTCGGGACCTTTCCAACGCCGCGTAGCGCGCGTCTCTGCGCGGCTGCCATCCGGAGTTATTCCCGGGAAACCGCTCGACCGTCAGGGCGCGCTATCTCCGCGGGGAAAGAGAGCACACGCGGCGGGCTGGTATCTGCGGAAAGCCCCGGCGGAGACCTTTCCGACGAATCCAGGCTCGGGCCCGTGGCCGCCCCGGGCGTCGAGTTATCGGGCCTAGAGTCCTCGGGGGACGCGCCATTACAACATAGGCTTTTGACCTCCGTCGGAGCGTCAGGCGGGCTTTCGGCGGCCTATCTCCGGCTCCCTGGATCGCAGAGAGTCGCGGCACGGCTCGTTCGAAAGGCCCGGCTCTCTTCTTTCCATAGACACCGGCCACGAGCCTCTATCTACCCGGGTGCCCGAGCTGCGCCTCGGGGAAGGAGCGTTAGCGGTAGACGCATTTTGCGCGGGCCGTCCCGAGGAGACCCTCGGTCGGACGTCCGCCAGCTTTCGTCCTAAGGCGAGGACGTCCACGAGCTTTCCAACGCCGGGTAGCGCGCGTCTCTGCGCCGCCGCGTTCCGGAGTTATTCCCGCGCGACCCTTCGACCGTCAGGGCGCGCTATCTCCGCGGGGAAAGAGAGCACACGCGGCGGGCTGGTATCTGCGGAAAGCCCCGGCGGAGACCTTTCCGACGAGTCCGGGCTCGGGCCCGTGGCCGCCCCGGGCGTCGAGTTATCGGGCCTAGAGTCCTCGGGGGACGCGCCATTACAACATAGGCTTTTGACCTCCGTCGGAGCGTCAGGCGGGCTTTCGGCGGCCTATCTCCGGCTCCCCGGGTCGCAGCGAGTCGTGGCACGGCTCGTTGGAAAGCTCCGGATCTCCCCTTTCCGGCGAGACCGGCCACGAGTCCGTGGCCGCCCGGGTCGCGGAGCCGCGGCTCGGGACAAGAGCGTTAGCGGCGGTCGCTTTTTGCACGTTCCGTCCCGGGGAGCCCCGGGGGTCGTTGACGAAAACTCTTGGCCGGAAACGCGGGGCTCTCTCGGCTCTTCCGAGCGCGCCCGAGCACGGGTCTCTGCGACGCTGCCCGCCGGAGCTATTCGGGCGCAACCACCAGGCGAGCCCGTGCGATTTCTCGGCGGGAGTAACGGACACCCGCGCGGGGACGGCGTCAGCCGACAGACCGGGCGGAGATCTTTCCAACGACGCCAGGCTCGAGTCTCCAGCCCCTCCGGAGCCGGAGTTATCGACCGACAAAGTCCCGGTTTCGGGCGGGGAAAGGCGCACTTTTACCCGGCTAGGTTAATAGGGAGCATACGGTAAAAGACCCGTGCCGGCTGTCGTCTCGTGCGGCGGGCTCGCGGCGGCCTATCTCCGGCTCCCCGGGTCGCAGCGAGTCGTGGCACGGCTCGTTGGAAAGCTCCGGATCTCCCCTTTCCGGCGGGACCGGCCACGAGTCTCTGGCCGCCCGGGCGGCGGAGCCGCGCCTCGGGGAAGGAGCGTTAGCGGCGGTCGCTTTTTGCACGTTCCGTCCCGGGGAGCCCCGGGGGTCGTTAACGAAAACTCTTCGCCGGAAACGCGGGGCTCTCTCGGCTCTTCCGAGCGCGCCCGAGCACGGGTCTCTGCGACGCTGCCCGCCGGAGCTATTCGGGCGCAACCACCAGGCGAGCCCGTGCGATTTCTCGGCGGGAGTAACAGACACCCGCGCGGGGATGGCGTCAGCCGACAGACCGGGCGGAGATCTTTCCAACGACGCCAGGCTCGAGTCTCCAGCCCCTCCGGAGCCGGAGTTATCGACCGACAAAGTCCCGGTTTCGGGCGGGGAAAGGCGCACTTTTACCCGGCTAGGTTAATAGGGAGCATACGGTAAAAGACCCGTGCCGGCTGTCGTCTCGTGCGGCGGGCTCGCGGCGGCCTATCTCCGGCTCCCCGGGTCGCAGCGAGTCGTGGCACGGCTCGTTGGAAAGCTCCGGATCTCCCCTTTCCGGCGGGACCGGCCACGAGTCTCTGGCCGCCCGGGCGGCGGAGCCGCGCCTCGGGGAAGGAGCGTTAGCGGCGGTCGCTTTTTGCGCGGTCCGTCTTAAATCGCCCCGGGGTCGGACGCCGTCGTGCCGGGTACCGTCGGACAGCTCCGGCCCGGCGCTTTCCGACGGGCCGCGCCGCGAGTCTCTGCGACCCCGCGCCCCGGAGCTATTCGGGGAAAACCGTCGGGCCGTTCGGGGGCGCTATCTCCGCGGGACGTCGCGCCTCGCCCTCGGGACCGGGATCCGTCGAAAGCCGTTTCGGAGACCTTTCCAACGGCGCCGGGCTCGAAGCTCCACGACTCCCAGGGCCGGAGATATCTTCGATCGAAAACCGGCGGATCGGGTCCGGCGGAAAAACCTAAGTCCCTCGGGGTTGACCAGTTGTTAGAAAAAAATAGCGTTCAAAACCTAAGTCCGTCATCTCTGGAAGTCGCGGCAAACGCGAAGGGGAAAACGGTCCCGTAAGGCCGACGGATGACGTTCCGGTCGGCCGGAAAGCACGGCGGAGAGGGTTTCGAGTGCCAAAGAACCGGTGCGCGTTCGCTAGGTGTCCCGCGGTAAGGTGTCGGCGGGTATATAGGAGAGGTGCTCTTGAGAAACGTTTCAATGAAATATTTCTAAGTCCGAGAGTTCATTGAAATGTTTCTAAGTCGATCTCCGGAGGTCGCGTCGACCTCACCCACCCGGCCGACAGACGACACTCCGGTCGGCCGGTTGTCAGCGCGAACGGCCTCTCTCTCCACGAGAACCAGAAGGAGATGTGAAATATCTCTAAGTCGATCTCCAGAGGTCGCGGCGGGGCGCGCGGCCTCTTTAATCCGAAAGATGACACTCCGGTCGGCCGGTTGTCAGCGCGAACGGCCTCTCTCTCCACGAGAACCAGGAGGAGATGTGAAATATCTCTAAGTCGATCTCCAGAGGTCGCGGCGGGGCGCGCGGCCTCTTTAATCCGAAAGATGACACTCCGGTCGGCCGGTTGTCAGCGCGAACGGCCTCTCTCTCCACGAGAACCAGAAGGAGATGTGAAATATCTCTAAGTCGATCTCCAGAGGTCGCGGCGGGGCGCGCGGCCTCTTTAATCCGAAAGATGACACTCCGGTCGGCCGGTTGTCAGCACGAACGGCCTCTCTCTCCACGAGAACCAGAAGGAGATGTGAAATATCTCTAAGTCGATCTCCAGAGGTCGCGGCGGGGCGCGCGGCCTCTTTAATCCGAAAGATGACACTCCGGTCGGCCGGTTGTCAGCGCGAACGGCCTCTCTCTCCACGAGAACCAGAAGGAGATGTGAAATATCTCTAAGTCGATCTCCAGAGGTCGCGGCGGGGCGCGCGGCCTCTTTAATCCGAAAGATGACACTCCGGTCGGCCGGTTGTCAGCGCGAACGGCCTCTCTCTCCACGAGAACCAGAAGGAGATGTGAAATATCTCTAAGTCGATCTCCAGAGGTCGCGGCGGGGCGCGCGGCCTCTTTAATCCGAAAGATGACACTCCGGTCGGCCGGTTGTCAGCGCGAACGGCCTCTCTCTCCACGAGAACCAGAAGGAGATGTGAAATATCTCTAAGTCGATCTCCAGAGGTCGCGGCGGGGCGCGCGGCCTCTTTAATCCGAAAGATGACACTCCGGTCGGCCGGTTGTCAGCACGAACGGCCTCTCTCTCCACGAGAACCAGAAGGAGATGTGAAATATCTCTAAGTCCATAATCTCTGGAAGTCGAGGCAGAATCGAAGGGGAGCACGGCCCCGAAAGGCCGACAGATAGCACTCTGGTCGGTCGTTAAGCACCACGGACAGGGTTTTGGGTGCAAAAGAACCGGTGCGCGTTCGCTAGGTGTCCCTTAGTAAGGTGTCGGCGAGTATATGAGAGGGATGGTCTCGAGAAAGGTTTCAATGAAATATTTCTAAGTCCAAGAGTTCATCGAAATGTTTCTAAGTCCATCTCCAGAGGTCGTGGCGGGGAGCGCGGCTTCTGTATCCCGAAAGATGGTGTCCTGGTCGGCCGGTTGTCAGCACAAACAGCCTCTCTCTCCGTGAGAACCAGGAGATGACGTGAAATATTTCAAAGTCGATCTCCAGAGGACGTGGCGGGGCGCGCGTCCTCATCAACCCGAAAGACGATACCCAGGTCGGACGGTTGTCAGCACAAACAGCCTCTCTCTCCGTGAGAACCAGAAGGAGATGTGAAATATCTCTAAGTCGATCTCCAGAGGACGCGGCGGGGTGCGCGGCCTCTTTAATCCGAAAGATGACACTCCGGTCGGCCGGTTGTCAGCACGAACGGCCTCTCTCTCCACGAGAACCAGGAGACGACGTGAAATATCTCTAAGTCGATCTCCAGAGGACGCGGCGGGGTGCGCGTCCTCATCAACCCGAAAGATGACACTCCGGTCGGCCGGTTGTCAGCACGAACGGCCTCTCTCTCCACGAGAACCAGAAGGAGATGTGAAATATCTCTAAGTCGATCTCCAGAGGTCGCGGCGGGGCGCGCGGCCTCTTTAATCCGAAAGATGACACTCCGGTCGGCCGGTTGTCAGCGCGAACGGCCTCTCTCTCCACGAGAACCAGAAGGAGATGTGAAATATCTCTAAGTCGATCTCCAGAGGTCGCGGCGGGGCGCGCGGCCTCTTTAATCCGAAAGATGACACTCCGGTCGGCCGGTTGTCAGCGCGAACGGCCTCTCTCTCCACGAGAACCAGAAGGAGATGTGAAATATCTCTAAGTCGATCTCCAGAGGTCGCGGCGGGGCGCGCGGCCTCTTTAATCCGAAAGATGACACTCCGGTCGGCCGGTTGTCAGCGCGAACGGCCTCTCTCTCCACGAGAACCAGAAGGAGATGTGAAATATCTCTAAGTCGATCTCCAGAGGTCGCGGCGGGGCGCGCGGCCTCTTTAATCCGAAAGATGACACTCCGGTCGGCCGGTTGTCAGCACGAACGGCCTCTCTCTCCACGAGAACCAGAAGGAGATGTGAAATATCTCTAAGTCCATAATCTCTGGAAGTCGAGGCAGAATCGAAGGGGAGCACGGCCCCGAAAGGCCGACAGATAGCACTCTGGTCGGTCGTTAAGCACCACGGACAGGGTTTTGGGTGCAAAAGAACCGGTGCGCGTTCGCTAGGTGTCCCTTAGTAAGGTGTCGGCGAGTATATGAGAGGGATGGTCTCGAGAAAGGTTTCAATGAAATATTTCTAAGTCCAAGAGTTCATCGAAATGTTTCTAAGTCCATCTCCAGAGGTCGTGGCGGGGAGCGCGGCTTCTGTATCCCGAAAGATGGTGTCCTGGTCGGCCGGTTGTCAGCACAAACAGCCTCTCTCTCCGTGAGAACCAGGAGATGACGTGAAATATTTCAAAGTCGATCTCCAGAGGACGTGGCGGGGCGCGCGTCCTCATCAACCCGAAAGACGATACCCAGGTCGGACGGTTGTCAGCACAAACAGCCTCTCTCTCCGTGAGAACCAGAAGGAGATGTGAAATATCTCTAAGTCGATCTCCAGAGGACGCGGCGGGGTGCGCGGCCTCTTTAATCCGAAAGATGACACTCCGGTCGGCCGGTTGTCAGCACGAACGGCCTCTCTCTCCACGAGAACCAGGAGACGACGTGAAATATCTCTAAGTCGATCTCCAGAGGACGCGGCGGGGTGCGCGTCCTCATCAACCCGAAAGATGACACTCCGGTCGGCCGGTTGTCAGCACGAACGGCCTCTCTCTCCACGAGAACCAGAAGGAGATGTGAAATATCTCTAAGTCGATCTCCAGAGGTCGCGGCGGGGCGCGCGGCCTCTTTAATCCGAAAGATGACACTCCGGTCGGCCGGTTGTCAGCGCGAACGGCCTCTCTCTCCACGAGAACCAGAAGGAGATGTGAAATATCTCTAAGTCCATAATCTCTGGAAGTCGAGGCAGAATCGAAGGGGAGCACGGCCCCGAAAGGCCGACAGATAGTACTCTGGTCGGTCGTTAAGCACCATGGACAGGGTTTTGGGTGCAAAAGAACCGGTGCGCGTTCGCTAGGTGTCCCTTAGTAAGGTGTCGGCGAGTATATGAGAGGGATGGTCTCGAGAAAGGTTTCAATGAAATATTTCTAAGTCCAAGAGTTCATCGAAATGTTTCTAAGTCCATCTCCAGAGGTCGTGGCGGGGAGCGCGGCTTCTGTATCCCGAAAGATGGTGTCCTGGTCGGCCGGTTGTCAGCACAAACAGCCTCTCTCTCCGTGAGAACCAGGAGATGACGTGAAATATTTCTAAGTCGATCTCCAGAGGACGTGGCGGGGCGCGCGTCCTCATCAACCCGAAAGACGATACCCAGGTCGGACGGTTGTCAGCACAAACAGCCTCTCTCTCCGTGAGAACCAGAAGGAGATGTGAAATATCTCTAAGTCGATCTCCAGAGGACGCGGCGGGGTGCGCGGCCTCTTTAATCCGAAAGATGACACTCCGGTCGGCCGGTTGTCAGCACGAACGGCCTCTCTCTCCACGAGAACCAGGAGACGACGTGAAATATCTCTAAGTCGATCTCCAGAGGACGTGGCGGGGCGCGCGTCCTC
Organism: Triplophysa yarkandensis; assembly: GCA_033220385.1. Classification (NCBI taxonomy): domain Eukaryota; kingdom Metazoa; phylum Chordata; class Actinopteri; order Cypriniformes; family Nemacheilidae; genus Triplophysa; species Triplophysa yarkandensis. Next base: position 88,158 of record JAWHQN010000214.1, on the reverse strand, counting down.
ATCAACCCGAAAGACGATACCCAGGTCGGACGGTTGTCAGCACAAACAGCCTCTCTCTCCGTGAGAACCAGGAGATGACGTGAAATACTTCTAAGTCGATCTCCAGAGGACGTGGCGGGGCGCGCGTCCTCATCAACCCGAAAGACGATACCCAGGTCGGACGGTTGTCAGCACAAACAGCCTCTCTCTCCGTGAGAACCAGGAGATGACGTGAAATATTTCTAAGTCGATCTCCAGAGGACGCGGCGGGGTGCGCGGCCTCTTTAATCCGAAAGACGATACCCAGGTCGGACGGTTGTCAGCACAAACAGCCTCTCTCTCCGTGAGAACCAGGAGATGACGTGAAATATTTCTAAGTCGATCTCCAGAGGACGTGGCGGGGCGCGCGTCCTCATCAACCCGAAAGACGATACCCAGGTCGGACGGTTGTCAGCACAAACAGCCTCTCTCTCCGTGAGAACCAGGAGATGACGTGAAATATTTCTAAGTCGATCTCCAGAGGACGTGGCGGGGCGCGCGTCCTCACCGAGCCGAAAGATGACACTCCTGTCGGCCGGTAGTCAGCACCAACAGCCTCTCTCTCCATAAGAACCAGAGGGACATGCGAAATATTTCCAAGTCCATAATCTCTGGAAGTCGTGGCAAAATCGAAGCGGAGGACGGCCCCGAAAGGCCGACAGATAGCACTCTGGTCGGTCGTTAAGCACCACGGACAGGGTTTTGGGTGCAAAAGAACCGGTGCGCGTTCGCTAGGTGTCCCTCAGTAAGGTGTCGGCGAGTATATGAGAGAGATGGTCTCGAGAAACGTTTCAGTGAAATATTTCTAAGTCCAAGAGTCATCGAAATGTTTCTAAGTCCATCTCCAGAGGCCGCGGCGGGGAGCGCGGCTTCTGTATCCCGAAAGATGGTGTCCTGGTCGGCCGGTTGTCAGCGCAAACAGCCTCTCTCTCACTCGAGAACCAGAGGGACAGGCGAAATATTTCTAAGTCCATAATCTCTGGAAGTCGAGGCAAAATCGAAGGGGAGCACGGCCCCGAAAGGCCGACGGATAGCACTCTGGTCGGTCGTTAAGCACCACGGACAGGGTTTTGGGTGCAAAAGAACCGGTGCGCGTTCGCTAGGTGTCCCTCAGTAAGGTGTCGGCGAGTATATGAGAGAGATGGTCTCGAGAAACGTTTCAGTGAAATATTTCTAAGTCCAAGAGTCATCGAAATGTTTCTAAGTCCATCTCCAGAGGCCGCGGCGGGGAGCGCGGCTTCTGTATCCCGAAAGATGGTGTCCTGGTCGGCCGGTTGTCAGCGCAAACAGCCTCTCTCTCACTCGAGAACCAGAGGGACAGGCGAAATATTTCTAAGTCCATAATCTCTGGAAGTCGAGGCAAAATCGAAGGGGAGCACGGCCCCGAAAGGCCGACGGATAGCACTCTGGTCGGTCGTTAAGCACCACGGGCAGGGTTTTGGGTGCAAAAGAACCGGTGCGCGTTCGCTAGGTGTCCTTCAGTAAGGTGTCGGCGAGTATATAGGAGAGGTGGTCACGAGAAAGATTTCACTGAAATATTCCTAAGTCCAAGAGTCATTGAAATGTTTCTAAGTCCATCTCCAGAGGCCGCGGCGGGGAGCGCGGCTTCTGTATCCCGAAAGATGGTGTCCTGGTCGGCCGGTTGTCAGCGCAAACAGCCTCTCTCTCCACGAGAACCAGAGGGACATGCGAAATATTTCTAAGTCCATAATCTCTGGAAGTCGAGGCAAAATCGAAGGGGAGCACGGCCCCGAAAGGCCGACGGATAGCACTCTGGTCGGTCAATAAGCACCACGGACAGGGTTTTGGGTGCAAAAGAACCGGTGCGCGTTCGCTAGGTGTCCTTCAGTAAGGTGTCGGCGAGTATATAGGAGAGGTGGTCACGAGAAAGATTTCACTGAAATATTCCTAAGTCCAAGAGTCATTGAAATTTTTCTAAGTCCATCTCCAGAGGCCGCGGCGGGGAGCGCGGCTTCTGTATCCCGAAAGATGGTGTCCTGGTCGGCCGGTTGTCAGCGCAAACAGCCTCTCTCTCCACGAGAACCAGAGGGACATGCGAAATATTTCTAAGTCCATAATCTCTGGAAGTCGTGGCAAAATCGAAGCGGATGACGGCCCAAAAAGGCCGACAGATAGCACTCTGGGCGGTCGTTAAGCACCACGGGCAGGGTTTCGGGTGCAAAAGAACCGGTGCGCGTTGGCTAGGTGTCCTTCAGTAAGGTGTCGGCGAGTATATAGGAGAGGTGGTCACGAGAAAGATTTCGCCGAAATATTTCTAAGTCCATCTTCTCCGGAGGTCGTGGCAAACGCGTAAGGGAGCGCGGCCTGAAAAACCCGAAAGATGACTCTATGGCCGGTCAAAAAGCACCACGCACAGGGTTTCGGGTGCAAAAGAACCGGTGCGCGTTGGCTAGGTGTCCTTCAGTAAGGTGTCGGCGAGTATATAGGAGAGGTGGTCACGAGAAAGATTTCGCCGAAATATTTCTAAGTCCATCTTCTCCGGAGGTCGTGGCAAACGCGTAAGGGAGCGCGGCCTGAAAAACCCGAAAGATGACTCTATGGCCGGTCAAAAAGCACCACGCACAGGGTTTCGGGTGCAAAAGAACCGGTGCGCGTTGGCTAGGTGTCCTTCAGTATGGTGTCGGCGAGTATATAGGAGAGGTGGTCACGAGAAAGATTTCGCCGAAATATTTCTAAGTCCATCTTCTCCGGAGGTCGTGGCAAACGCGTAAGGGAGCGCGGCCTGAAAAACCCGAAAGATGACTCTATGGCCGGTCAAAAAGCACCACGCACAGGGTTTCGGGTGCAAAAGAACCGGTGCGCGTTGGCTAGGTGTCCTTCAGTATGGTGTCGGCGAGTATATAGGAGAGGTGGTCACGAGAAAGATTTCGCCGAAATATTTCTAAGTCCATCTTCTCCGGAGGTCGTGGCAAACGCGTAAGGGAGCGCGGCCTGAAAAACCCGAAAGATGACTCTATGGCCGGTCAAAAAGCACCACGCACAGGGTTTCGGGTGCAAAAGAACCGGTGCGCGTTGGCTAGGTGTCCTTCAGTAAGGTGTCGGCGAGTATATAGGAGAGGTGGTCACGAGAAAGATTTCGCCGAAATATTTCTAAGTCCATCTTCTCCGGAGGTCGTGGC
>JAWHQN010000214.1:62500-75000 GCA_033220385.1 Triplophysa yarkandensis | reverse complement strand
ACGGCCGTGGGGGCGGCAAGGGGTACCTCCGCCGGGGGGAGACGCGGGGCCGTATCTCGGCCGGGGAAGGCGTCAGGAAGGCCGGGGAGGGCTCGTCGGAAAGGTCCGGTCCTCCCCTACGCGGGGAGAGCGGGCAGAAGTCCGTGGCTCGCCGGGGCGCGGAGCTGCGGCTCGGGGAAGGACGGGTAGCGGCGGTCTCTTCTCGCGCGGGCCGTCTAAAATCGATGCCGGGTCGGACGCCGCCGTGCCGGGTACCGTCGGAAAGCTCCCGCCCGGCGCTATCCAACGACGCCTGGCACGAGTCTCTGCGCGGCCGCGCCCCGGAGCTATGCCCGGGAAAGCGTTCGGCGCTCTCGGGGCTCTATCTCCGCCGGGAAAAGCGTCAGGCGCGCGCGGTTCACACGCGTGGAAAGCCCCGGCGGAGACCTTTCCGACGAGCCCGGGCTCGACTCTCTGGCCCGCCCGGAGTCGGAGTTACGGACCGTTAAACTTTCCGAGATCACGCGGGGAAACGAGCGCTTTTCTCGGGTCGGGCCATAGGGAAGAGTCGGTGACAGCAACGAGGCGGTCGTCGTCGCGCGTGGCGGGCTTTCGGCGTCCTATCTCCGGCTCCCAAGGTCGCAGAGAGTCGTGGCACGGCTCTTTCGAAAGGTCTGGATCTCCTCTTTCCAGAGAGACCGGTCTCGAGTCCGTGGCCGCCCGGGTCGCGGAGCCGCGCCTCGGGGAAGACGTTACGGAGCTAGTCGCTTTTTGCGCGGGCCGTTTTAAATCGATGCCGGGTCGGACGCCGTCAAGCCGGGTACCGTTGGAAAGCTCCCGCCCGGCGCTTTCCGACGACCCGCGTCACGAGTCCCTGCGCGGCCGCGCCCCGGAGCTATTTCCGGGAAACCGTTTACCGCTCTCGGGGCTCCTTCTCCGCCGGGAAAAGAGTCACGTACGCGGGAACGTATACGCGGAGAGCCCCGGCGGAGACCTTTCCGACGAGCCCGGGCTCGACTCTCTAGCTCGCCCGGAGACAGAGTTATCGACCGTTAAACTCTCCGAGATCACGCGGGGAAACGAGCGCTTTTCTCGGGTCGGGCCATACGGAGGAGTCGGTGACATTAACGAGGCGGTCGTCGTCGCGCGCGGCGGGCTTTCGGCGGCCTATCTCCGGCTCCCTAGGTCGCAGAGAGTCGTGGCACGGCTCTTTCGAAAGGTCCGGATCTCCTCTTTCCAGAGAGACCGGTCTCGAGTCCGTGGCCGCCCGCGTCGCGGAGCTGCGCCTCGGGGAAGGAGCGTAAGCGGCAGTCGCTTCTTGCGCGGGCGGTCTAAAATCGCCGCGAGGTCGGATATCTTCGAGCTTCACACCTAAGGCGGAGCCGCTCGGGATCTTTCCAACGCCGCGTAGCTCGCGTCTCTGCGCGGCTGCCATCCGGAGTTATTCCCGGGAAACCGCTCGACCGTCAGGGCGCGCTATCTCCGCGGGGAAAGGGGTCACGTACCGCAGGCCAGCGTCTGCGGAAAGCCCCGGCGGAGACCTTTCCGACGAGCCCGGGCTCGACTCTCTAGCTCGCCCGGAGACAGAGTTATCGACCGTTAAACTCTCCGAGATCACGCGGGGAAACGAGCGCTTTTCTCGGGTCGGGCCACAGGGAGGAGTCGGTGACATTGACGAGGCGGTCGTCGTCGCGCGCGGCGGGCTTTCGGCGGCCCATCTCCGGCTCCCCGGGTCGTAGCGAGTCGTGCTACGGCTCGTTGGAAAGCTCCGGATCTCCTCTTTCCAGAGAGACCGGTCTCGAGTCCGTGGCCGCCCGCGTCGCGGAGCTGCGCCTCGGGGAAGGAGCGTAAGCGGCAGTCGCTTCTTGCGCGGGCGGTCTAAAATCGCCGCGAGGTCGGATATCTTCGAGCTTCACACCTAAGGCGGAGCCGCTCGGGATCTTTCCAACGCCGCGTAGCTCGCGTCTCTGCGCGGCCGCGTTCCGGAGTTATTCCCGGGAAACCGCTCGACCGTCAGGGCGCGCTGTCTCCGCGGGGAAAGGGGTCACGTACCGCAGGCCAGCGTCTGCAGAAAGCCCCGGAGGAGACCTTTCCGACGAGCCCGGGCTCGACTCTCTAGCTCGCCCGGAGACAGAGTTATCGACCGTTAAACTCTCCGAGGTCAAGCGGGGAAACGCGCGCTTTTCTCGGGTCGGGCCACAGGGAGGAGTCGGTGACATTAACGAGGCGGTCGTCGTCGCGCGCGGCGGGCTTTCGGCGTCCTATCTCCGGCTCCCTAGGTCGCAGAGAGTCGTGGCACGGCTCTTTCGAAAGGTCCGGATCTCCTCTTTCCAGAGAGACCGGTCTCGAGTCCGTGGCCGCCCGCGTCGCGGAGCCGCGCCTCGGGGAAGGAGCGTAAGCGGCAGTCGCTTCTTGCGCGGGCGGTCTAAAATCGCCGCGAGGTCGGATATCTTCGAGCTTCGCACCTAAGGCGGAGCCGCTCGGGATCTTTCCAACGCCGCGTAGCGCGCGTCTCTGCGCGGCTGCCATCCGGAGTTATTCCCGGGAAACCGCTCGACCGTCAGGGCGCGCTGTCTCCGCGGGGAAAGGGGTCACGTACCGCAGGCCAGCGTCTGCGGAAAGCGCCGGAGGAGACCTTTCCGACGAGGTCAGGCTCGAGCCGGCGTCCGCCCCGGGCGTCGAGTTATCGGGCCGAGAGTTCTCGCGGGACGCGCCATTATAACATAGGCTTTTGACCTCCGTCGGAGCGTCACGCCGGCTTTCGGCGGCCCATCTCCGGCTCCCTGGGTCGCAGCGAGTCGCGGCACGGCTCGTTCGAAAGGCCCGGCTCTCTTCTTTCCATAGACACCGGCCACGAGCCTCTATCTACCCGGGTGCCCGAGCTGCGCCTCGGGGAAGGAGCGTTAGCGGTAGACGCGTTTTGCGCGGGCCGTCCCGAGGAGACCCTCGGTCGGACGTCCGCCAGCTTTCGTCCTAAGGCGAGGACGTCCACGAGCTTTCCAACGCCGGGTAGCGCGCGTCTCTGCGCCGCCGCGTTCCGGAGTTATTCCCGCGCGACCGTTCGACCGTCAGGGCGCGCTATCTCCGCGGGGAAAGAGAGCACACGCGGCGGGCTGGTATCTGCGGAAAGCCCCGGCGGAGACCTTTCCGACGAGTCCGGGCTCGGGCCCGTGGCCGCCCCGGGCGTCGAGTTATCGGGCCGAGAGTTCTCGGGGGACGCGCCATTACAACATAGGCTTTTGACCTCCGTCGGAGCGTCAGGCGGGCTTTCGGCGGCCTATCTCCGGCTCCCTGGGTCGCAGCGAGTCGTGGCACGGCTCGTTGGAAAGCTCCGGATCTCCCCTTTCCGGGGACACCCGCCTCGAGTCTCTGGCCGCCCGGGCGGCGGAGCTGCGCCTCGGGGAAGGAGCGTAAGCGGCAGTCGCTTCTTGCGCGGGCGGTTTAAAATCGCCCCGAGGTCGGACGTCTTCGAGCTTTACACCTAAGCTGGAGCCGCTCGGGACCTTTCCAACGCCGCGTAGCGCGCGTCTCTGCGTGGCCGCGTTCCGGAGTTATTCCCGGGCGACCGTTCGACCGTCAGGGCGCGCTATCTCCGCGGGGAAAGAGAGCACACGCGGCGGGCTGGTATCTGCGGAAAGCCCCGGCGGAGACCTTTCCGACGAGTCCGGGCTCGGGCCCGTGGCCGCCCCGGGCGTCGAGTTATCGGGCCTAGAGTCCTCGGGGGACGCGCCATTACAACATAGGCTTTTGACCTCCGTCGGAGCGTCAGGCGGGCTTTCGGCGGTCTATCTCCGGCTCCCCGGGTCGTAGCGAGTCGTGCTACGACTCGTTGGAAAGCTCCGGATCTCCCCTTTCCGGCGAGACCGGCCACGAGCCCGTGGCCGCCCGGGTCGCGGAGCCGCGGCTCGGGATAAGAGCGTTAGCGGTATTCGCTTTTTGCACGTTCCGTCCCGGGGAGCCCCGGGGGTCGTTGACGAAAACTCTTGGCCGGAAACGCGGGGCTCTCTCGGCTCTTCCGAGCGCGCCCGAGCACGGGTCTCTGCGACGCTGCCCGCCGGAGCTATTCGGGCGCAACCACCAGGCGAGCCCGTGCGATTTCGCGGCGGGAATAACGGGCACGCACGCGGGGACGGCGTCAGCCGACAGACCGGGCGGAGATCTTTCCAACGACGCCAGGCTCGAGTCTCCAGCCCCTCCGGAGCCGGAGTTATCGACCGACAAAGTCCCGGTTTCGGGCGGGGAAAGGCGCACTTTTACCCGGCTAGGTTAATAGGGAGCATACGGTAAAAGACCCGTGCCGGCTGTCGTCTCGTGCGGCGGGCTCGCGGCGGCCTATCTCCGGCTCCCCGGGTCGCAGCGAGTCGTGGCACGGCTCGTTGGAAAGCTCCGGATCTCCCCTTTCCGGCGAGACCGGCCACGAGTCCGTGGCCGCCCGGGTCGCGGAGCCGCGGCTCGGGACAAGAGCGTTAGCGGCGGTCGCTTTTTGCACGTTCCGTCCCGGGGAGCCCCGGGGGTCGTTGACGAAAACTCTTGGCCGGAAACGCGGGGCTCTCTCGGCTCTTCCGAGCGCGCCCGAGCACGGGTCTCTGCGACGCTGCCCGCCGGAGCTATTCGGGCGCAACCACCAGGCGAGCCCGTGCGATTTCTCGGCGGGAGTAACAGACACCCGCGCGGGGACGGCGTCAGCCGACAGACCGGGCGGAGATCTTTCCAACGACGCCAGGCTCGAGTCTCCAGCCCCTGCGGAGCCGGAGTTATCGACCGACAAAGTCCCGGTTTCGGGCGGGGAAAGGCGCACTTTTACCCGGCTAGGTTAATAGGGAGCATACGGTAAAAGACCCGTGCCGGCTGTCGTCTCGTGCGGCGGGCTCGCGGCGGGCTATCTCCGGCTCCCCGGGTCGCAGCGAGTCGTGGCACGGCTCGTTGGAAAGCTCCGGATCTCCCCTTTCCGGCGGGACCGGCCACGAGTCTCTGGCCGCCCGGGCGGCGGAGCCGCGCCTCGGGGAAGGAGCGTTAGCGGCGGTCGCTTTTTGCGCGGTCCGTCTTAAATCGCCCCGGGGTCGGACGCCGTCGTGCCGGGTACCGTCGGACAGCTCCGGCCCGGCGCTTTCCGACGGGCCGCGCCGCGAGTCTCTGCGACCCCGCGCCCCGGAGCTATTCGGGGAAAACCGTCGGGCCGTTCGGGGGCGCTATCTCCGCGGGACGTCGCGCCTCGCCCTCGGGACCGGGATCCGTCGAAAGCCGTTTCGGAGACCTTTCCAACGGCGCCGGGCTCGAAGCTCCACGACTCCCAGGGCCGGAGATATCTTCGATCGAAAACCGGCGGATCGGGTCCGGCGGAAAAACCTAAGTCCCTCGGGGTTGACCAGTTGTTAGAAAAAAATAGCGTTCAAAACCTAAGTCCGTCATCTCTGGAAGTCGCGGCAAACGCGAAGGGGAAAACGGTCCCGTAAGGCCGACGGATGACGTTCCGGTCGGCCGGAAAGCACGGCGGAGAGGGTTTCGAGTGCAAAAGAACCGGTGCGCGTTCGCTAGGTGTCCCGCGGTAAGGTGTCGGCGGGTATATAGGAGAGGTGCTCTTGAGAAACGTTTCAATGAAATATTTCTAAGTCCGAGAGTTCATTGAAATGTTTCTAAGTCGATCTCCGGAGGTCGCGTCGACCTCACCCACCCGGCCGACAGACGACACTCCGGTCGGCCGGTTGTCAGCGCGAACGGCCTCTCTCTCCACGAGAACCAGAAGGAGATGTGAAATATCTCTAAGTCGATCTCCAGAGGTCGCGGCGGGGCGCGCGGCCTCTTTAATCCGAAAGATGACACTCCGGTCGGCCGGTTGTCAGCGCGAACGGCCTCTCTCTCCACGAGAACCAGGAGGAGATGTGAAATATCTCTAAGTCGATCTCCAGAGGTCGCGGCGGGGCGCGCGGCCTCTTTAATCCGAAAGATGACACTCCGGTCGGCCGGTTGTCAGCGCGAACGGCCTCTCTCTCCACGAGAACCAGAAGGAGATGTGAAATATCTCTAAGTCGATCTCCAGAGGTCGCGGCGGGGCGCGCGGCCTCTTTAATCCGAAAGATGACACTCCGGTCGGCCGGTTGTCAGCACGAACGGCCTCTCTCTCCACGAGAACCAGAAGGAGATGTGAAATATCTCTAAGTCGATCTCCAGAGGTCGCGGCGGGGCGCGCGGCCTCTTTAATCCGAAAGATGACACTCCGGTCGGCCGGTTGTCAGCGCGAACGGCCTCTCTCTCCACGAGAACCAGAAGGAGATGTGAAATATCTCTAAGTCGATCTCCAGAGGTCGCGGCGGGGCGCGCGGCCTCTTTAATCCGAAAGATGACACTCCGGTCGGCCGGTTGTCAGCGCGAACGGCCTCTCTCTCCACGAGAACCAGAAGGAGATGTGAAATATCTCTAAGTCGATCTCCAGAGGTCGCGGCGGGGCGCGCGGCCTCTTTAATCCGAAAGATGACACTCCGGTCGGCCGGTTGTCAGCGCGAACGGCCTCTCTCTCCACGAGAACCAGAAGGAGATGTGAAATATCTCTAAGTCGATCTCCAGAGGTCGCGGCGGGGCGCGCGGCCTCTTTAATCCGAAAGATGACACTCCGGTCGGCCGGTTGTCAGCACGAACGGCCTCTCTCTCCACGAGAACCAGAAGGAGATGTGAAATATCTCTAAGTCCATAATCTCTGGAAGTCGAGGCAGAATCGAAGGGGAGCACGGCCCCGAAAGGCCGACAGATAGCACTCTGGTCGGTCGTTAAGCACCACGGACAGGGTTTTGGGTGCAAAAGAACCGGTGCGCGTTCGCTAGGTGTCCCTTAGTAAGGTGTCGGCGAGTATATGAGAGGGATGGTCTCGAGAAAGGTTTCAATGAAATATTTCTAAGTCCAAGAGTTCATCGAAATGTTTCTAAGTCCATCTCCAGAGGTCGTGGCGGGGAGCGCGGCTTCTGTATCCCGAAAGATGGTGTCCTGGTCGGCCGGTTGTCAGCACAAACAGCCTCTCTCTCCGTGAGAACCAGGAGATGACGTGAAATATTTCAAAGTCGATCTCCAGAGGACGTGGCGGGGCGCGCGTCCTCATCAACCCGAAAGACGATACCCAGGTCGGACGGTTGTCAGCACAAACAGCCTCTCTCTCCGTGAGAACCAGAAGGAGATGTGAAATATCTCTAAGTCGATCTCCAGAGGACGCGGCGGGGTGCGCGGCCTCTTTAATCCGAAAGATGACACTCCGGTCGGCCGGTTGTCAGCACGAACGGCCTCTCTCTCCACGAGAACCAGGAGACGACGTGAAATATCTCTAAGTCGATCTCCAGAGGACGCGGCGGGGTGCGCGTCCTCATCAACCCGAAAGATGACACTCCGGTCGGCCGGTTGTCAGCACGAACGGCCTCTCTCTCCACGAGAACCAGAAGGAGATGTGAAATATCTCTAAGTCGATCTCCAGAGGTCGCGGCGGGGCGCGCGGCCTCTTTAATCCGAAAGATGACACTCCGGTCGGCCGGTTGTCAGCGCGAACGGCCTCTCTCTCCACGAGAACCAGAAGGAGATGTGAAATATCTCTAAGTCGATCTCCAGAGGTCGCGGCGGGGCGCGCGGCCTCTTTAATCCGAAAGATGACACTCCGGTCGGCCGGTTGTCAGCGCGAACGGCCTCTCTCTCCACGAGAACCAGAAGGAGATGTGAAATATCTCTAAGTCGATCTCCAGAGGTCGCGGCGGGGCGCGCGGCCTCTTTAATCCGAAAGATGACACTCCGGTCGGCCGGTTGTCAGCGCGAACGGCCTCTCTCTCCACGAGAACCAGAAGGAGATGTGAAATATCTCTAAGTCGATCTCCAGAGGTCGCGGCGGGGCGCGCGGCCTCTTTAATCCGAAAGATGACACTCCGGTCGGCCGGTTGTCAGCACGAACGGCCTCTCTCTCCACGAGAACCAGAAGGAGATGTGAAATATCTCTAAGTCCATAATCTCTGGAAGTCGAGGCAGAATCGAAGGGGAGCACGGCCCCGAAAGGCCGACAGATAGCACTCTGGTCGGTCGTTAAGCACCACGGACAGGGTTTTGGGTGCAAAAGAACCGGTGCGCGTTCGCTAGGTGTCCCTTAGTAAGGTGTCGGCGAGTATATGAGAGGGATGGTCTCGAGAAAGGTTTCAATGAAATATTTCTAAGTCCAAGAGTTCATCGAAATGTTTCTAAGTCCATCTCCAGAGGTCGTGGCGGGGAGCGCGGCTTCTGTATCCCGAAAGATGGTGTCCTGGTCGGCCGGTTGTCAGCACAAACAGCCTCTCTCTCCGTGAGAACCAGGAGATGACGTGAAATATTTCAAAGTCGATCTCCAGAGGACGTGGCGGGGCGCGCGTCCTCATCAACCCGAAAGACGATACCCAGGTCGGACGGTTGTCAGCACAAACAGCCTCTCTCTCCGTGAGAACCAGAAGGAGATGTGAAATATCTCTAAGTCGATCTCCAGAGGACGCGGCGGGGTGCGCGGCCTCTTTAATCCGAAAGATGACACTCCGGTCGGCCGGTTGTCAGCACGAACGGCCTCTCTCTCCACGAGAACCAGGAGACGACGTGAAATATCTCTAAGTCGATCTCCAGAGGACGCGGCGGGGTGCGCGTCCTCATCAACCCGAAAGATGACACTCCGGTCGGCCGGTTGTCAGCACGAACGGCCTCTCTCTCCACGAGAACCAGAAGGAGATGTGAAATATCTCTAAGTCGATCTCCAGAGGTCGCGGCGGGGCGCGCGGCCTCTTTAATCCGAAAGATGACACTCCGGTCGGCCGGTTGTCAGCGCGAACGGCCTCTCTCTCCACGAGAACCAGAAGGAGATGTGAAATATCTCTAAGTCCATAATCTCTGGAAGTCGAGGCAGAATCGAAGGGGAGCACGGCCCCGAAAGGCCGACAGATAGTACTCTGGTCGGTCGTTAAGCACCATGGACAGGGTTTTGGGTGCAAAAGAACCGGTGCGCGTTCGCTAGGTGTCCCTTAGTAAGGTGTCGGCGAGTATATGAGAGGGATGGTCTCGAGAAAGGTTTCAATGAAATATTTCTAAGTCCAAGAGTTCATCGAAATGTTTCTAAGTCCATCTCCAGAGGTCGTGGCGGGGAGCGCGGCTTCTGTATCCCGAAAGATGGTGTCCTGGTCGGCCGGTTGTCAGCACAAACAGCCTCTCTCTCCGTGAGAACCAGGAGATGACGTGAAATATTTCTAAGTCGATCTCCAGAGGACGTGGCGGGGCGCGCGTCCTCATCAACCCGAAAGACGATACCCAGGTCGGACGGTTGTCAGCACAAACAGCCTCTCTCTCCGTGAGAACCAGAAGGAGATGTGAAATATCTCTAAGTCGATCTCCAGAGGACGCGGCGGGGTGCGCGGCCTCTTTAATCCGAAAGATGACACTCCGGTCGGCCGGTTGTCAGCACGAACGGCCTCTCTCTCCACGAGAACCAGGAGACGACGTGAAATATCTCTAAGTCGATCTCCAGAGGACGTGGCGGGGCGCGCGTCCTCATCAACCCGAAAGACGATACCCAGGTCGGACGGTTGTCAGCACAAACAGCCTCTCTCTCCGTGAGAACCAGGAGATGACGTGAAATACTTCTAAGTCGATCTCCAGAGGACGTGGCGGGGCGCGCGTCCTCATCAACCCGAAAGACGATACCCAGGTCGGACGGTTGTCAGCACAAACAGCCTCTCTCTCCGTGAGAACCAGGAGATGACGTGAAATATTTCTAAGTCGATCTCCAGAGGACGCGGCGGGGTGCGCGGCCTCTTTAATCCGAAAGACGATACCCAGGTCGGACGGTTGTCAGCACAAACAGCCTCTCTCTCCGTGAGAACCAGGAGATGACGTGAAATATTTCTAAGTCGATCTCCAGAGGACGTGGCGGGGCGCGCGTCCTCATCAACCCGAAAGACGATACCCAGGTCGGACGGTTGTCAGCACAAACAGCCTCTCTCTCCGTGAGAACCAGGAGATGACGTGAAATATTTCTAAGTCGATCTCCAGAGGACGTGGCGGGGCGCGCGTCCTCACCGAGCCGAAAGATGACACTCCTGTCGGCCGGTAGTCAGCACCAACAGCCTCTCTCTCCATAAGAACCAGAGGGACATGCGAAATATTTCCAAGTCCATAATCTCTGGAAGTCGTGGCAAAATCGAAGCGGAGGACGGCCCCGAAAGGCCGACAGATAGCACTCTGGTCGGTCGTTAAGCACCACGGACAGGGTTTTGGGTGCAAAAGAACCGGTGCGCGTTCGCTAGGTGTCCCTCAGTAAGGTGTCGGCGAGTATATGAGAGAGATGGTCTCGAGAAACGTTTCAGTGAAATATTTCTAAGTCCAAGAGTCATCGAAATGTTTCTAAGTCCATCTCCAGAGGCCGCGGCGGGGAGCGCGGCTTCTGTATCCCGAAAGATGGTGTCCTGGTCGGCCGGTTGTCAGCGCAAACAGCCTCTCTCTCACTCGAGAACCAGAGGGACAGGCGAAATATTTCTAAGTCCATAATCTCTGGAAGTCGAGGCAAAATCGAAGGGGAGCACGGCCCCGAAAGGCCGACGGATAGCACTCTGGTCGGTCGTTAAGCACCACGGACAGGGTTTTGGGTGCAAAAGAACCGGTGCGCGTTCGCTAGGTGTCCCTCAGTAAGGTGTCGGCGAGTATATGAGAGAGATGGTCTCGAGAAACGTTTCAGTGAAATATTTCTAAGTCCAAGAGTCATCGAAATGTTTCTAAGTCCATCTCCAGAGGCCGCGGCGGGGAGCGCGGCTTCTGTATCCCGAAAGATGGTGTCCTGGTCGGCCGGTTGTCAGCGCAAACAGCCTCTCTCTCACTCGAGAACCAGAGGGACAGGCGAAATATTTCTAAGTCCATAATCTCTGGAAGTCGAGGCAAAATCGAAGGGGAGCACGGCCCCGAAAGGCCGACGGATAGCACTCTGGTCGGTCGTTAAGCACCACGGGCAGGGTTTTGGGTGCAAAAGAACCGGTGCGCGTTCGCTAGGTGTCCTTCAGTAAGGTGTCGGCGAGTATATAGGAGAGGTGGTCACGAGAAAGATTTCACTGAAATATTCCTAAGTCCAAGAGTCATTGAAATGTTTCTAAGTCCATCTCCAGAGGCCGCGGCGGGGAGCGCGGCTTCTGTATCCCGAAAGATGGTGTCCTGGTCGGCCGGTTGTCAGCGCAAACAGCCTCTCTCTCCACGAGAACCAGAGGGACATGCGAAATATTTCTAAGTCCATAATCTCTGGAAGTCGAGGCAAAATCGAAGGGGAGCACGGCCCCGAAAGGCCGACGGATAGCACTCTGGTCGGTCAATAAGCACCACGGACAGGGTTTTGGGTGCAAAAGAACCGGTGCGCGTTCGCTAGGTGTCCTTCAGTAAGGTGTCGGCGAGTATATAGGAGAGGTGGTCACGAGAAAGATTTCACTGAAATATTCCTAAGTCCAAGAGTCATTGAAATTTTTCTAAGTCCATCTCCAGAGGCCGCGGCGGGGAGCGCGGCTTCTGTATCCCGAAAGATGGTGTCCTGGTCGGCCGGTTGTCAGCGCAAACAGCCTCTCTCTCCACGAGAACCAGAGGGACATGCGAAATATTTCTAAGTCCATAATCTCTGGAAGTCGTGGCAAAATCGAAGCGGATGACGGCCCAAAAAGGCCGACAGATAGCACTCTGGGCGGTCGTTAAGCACCACGGGCAGGGTTTCGGGTGCAAAAGAACCGGTGCGCGTTGGCTAGGTGTCCTTCAGTAAGGTGTCGGCGAGTATATAGGAGAGGTGGTCACGAGAAAGATTTCGCCGAAATATTTCTAAGTCCATCTTCTCCGGAGGTCGTGGCAAACGCGTAAGGGAGCGCGGCCTGAAAAACCCGAAAGATGACTCTATGGCCGGTCAAAAAGCACCACGCACAGGGTTTCGGGTGCAAAAGAACCGGTGCGCGTTGGCTAGGTGTCCTTCAGTAAGGTGTCGGCGAGTATATAGGAGAGGTGGTCACGAGAAAGATTTCGCCGAAATATTTCTAAGTCCATCTTCTCCGGAGGTCGTGGCAAACGCGTAAGGGAGCGCGGCCTGAAAAACCCGAAAGATGACTCTATGGCCGGTCAAAAAGCACCACGCACAGGGTTTCGGGTGCAAAAGAACCGGTGCGCGTTGGCTAGGTGTCCTTCAGTATGGTGTCGGCGAGTATATAGGAGAGGTGGTCACGAGAAAGATTTCGCCGAAATATTTCTAAGTCCATCTTCTCCGGAGGTCGTGGCAAACGCGTAAGGGAGCGCGGCCTGAAAAACCCGAAAGATGACTCTATGGCCGGTCAAAAAGCACCACGCACAGGGTTTCGGGTGCAAAAGAACCGGTGCGCGTTGGCTAGGTGTCCTTCAGTATGGTGTCGGCGAGTATATAGGAGAGGTGGTCACGAGAAAGATTTCGCCGAAATATTTCTAAGTCCATCTTCTCCGGAGGTCGTGGCAAACGCGTAAGGGAGCGCGGCCTGAAAAACCCGAAAGATGACTCTATG
>JAWHQN010000214.1:40000-52500 GCA_033220385.1 Triplophysa yarkandensis | reverse complement strand
GTCCCTCGAGGTTGACCAGATGTCGGAAAAAATAAGCGTTCAAAACCTAAGTCCCTCGAGGTTGACCAGATGTACGGATCTCGGGAGGGCGCGGATCTCCGTGCTTAGCCAGGCGGGGGGGGCTTAATAGTGGGCCCGCAGGGACCCAACGGTGCGCCGGGTGACGCGGAAGGGAGAAGGGCCGGGAGGCACGCCGGCCGAAGCGTCGGGGCGGGCGGGGACGGCCGTGGGGGCGGCAAGGGGTACCTCCGCCGGGGGGAGACGCGGGGCCGTATCTCGGCCGGGGAAGGCGTCAGGAAGGCCGGGGAGGGCTCGTCGGAAAGGTCCGGTCCTCCCCTACGCGGGGAGAGCGGGCAGAAGTCCGTGGCTCGCCGGGGCGCGGAGCTGCGGCTCGGGGAAGGACGGGTAGCGGCGGTCTCTTCTCGCGCGGGCCGTCTAAAATCGATGCCGGGTCGGACGCCGTCGTGCCGGGTACCGTCGGAAAGCTCCCGCCCGGCGCTATCCAACGACGCCTGGCACGAGTCTCTGCGCGGCCGCGCCCCGGAGCTATTCCCGGGAAAGCGTTCGGCGCTCTCGGGGCTCTATCTCCGCCGGGAAAAGCGTCAGGCGCGCGCGGTTCACACGCGTGGAAAGCCCCGGCGGAGACCTTTCCGACGAGCCCGGGCTCGACTCTCTGGCCCGCCCGGAGTCGGAGTTACGGACCGTTAAACTTTCCGAGATCACGCGGGGAAACGAGCGCTTTTCTCGGGTCGGGCCATAGGGAGGAGTCGGTGACATTGACGAGGCGGTCGTCGTCGCGCGCGGCGGGCTTTCGGCGGCCCATCTCCGGCTCCCCGGGTCGTAGCGAGTCGTGCTACGGCTCGTTGGAAAGCTCCGGATCTCCTCTTTCCAGAGAGACCGGTCTCGAGTCCGTGGCCGCCCGCGTCGCGGAGCTGCGCCTCGGGGAAGGAGCGTAAGCGGCAGTCGCTTCTTGCGCGGGCGGTCTAAAATCGCCGCGAAGTCGGATATCTTCGAGGTTCACACCTAAGGCGGAGCCGCTCGGGATCTTTCCAACGCCGCGTAGCTCGCGTCTCTGCGCGGCCGCGTTCCGGAGTTATTCCCGGGAAACCGCTCGACCGTCAGGGCGCGCTGTCTCCGCGGGGAAAGGGGTCACGTACCGCAGGCCAGCGTCTGCAGAAAGCCCCGGAGGAGGCCTTTCCGACGAGCCCGGGCTCGACTCTCTAGCTCGCCCGGAGACAGAGTTATCGACCGTTAAACTCTCCGAGGTCAAGCGGGGAAACGCGCGCTTTTCTCGGGTCGGGCCATAGGGAGGAGTCGGTGACATTAACGAGGCGGTCGTCGTCGCGCGCGGCGGGCTTTCGGCGGCCTATCTCCGGCTCCCTAGGTCGCAGAGAGTCGTGGCACGGCTCTTTCGAAAGGTCCGGATCTCCTCTTTCCAGAGAGACCGGTCTCGAGTCCGTGGCCGCCCGCGTCGCGGAGCCGCGCCTCGGGGAAGGAGCGTAAGCGGCAGTCGCTTCTTGCGCGGGCGGTCTAAAATCGCCGCGAGGTCGGATATCTTCGAGCTTCGCACCTAAGGCGGAGCCGCTCGGGATCTTTCCAACGCCGCGTAGCGCGCGTCTCTGCGCGGCTGCCATCCGGAGTTATTCCCGGGAAACCGCTCGACCGTCAGGGCGCGCTATCTCCGCGGGGAAAGGGGTCACGTACCGCAGGCCAGCGTCTGCGGAAAGCCCCGGAGGAGACCTTTCCGACGAGGTCAGGCTCGAGCCGGCGTCCGCCCCGGGCGTCGAGTTATCGGGCCGAGAGTCCTCGCGGGACGCGCCATTATAACATAGGCTTTTGACCTCCGTCGGAGCGTCAGGCGGGCTTTCGGCGGTCTATCTCCGGCTCCCTGGGTCGCAGCGAGTCGTGGCACGGCTCGTTGGAAAGCTCCGGATCTCCCCTTTCCGGGGACACCCGCCTCGAGTCTCTGGCCGCCCGGGCGGCGGAGCTGCGCCTCGGGGAAGGAGCGTAAGCGGCAGTCGCTTCTTGCGCGGGCGGTTTAAAATCGCCCCGAGGTCGGACGTCTTCGAGCTTTACACCTAAGCTGGAGCCGCTCGGGACCTTTCCAACGCCGCGTAGCGCGCGTCTCTGCGCGGCTGCCATCCGGAGTTATTCCCGGGAAACCGCTCGACCGTCAGGGCGCGCTATCTCCGCGGGGAAAGAGAGCACACGCGGCGGGCTGGTATCTGCGGAAAGCCCCGGCGGAGACCTTTCCGACGAATCCAGGCTCGGGCCCGTGGCCGCCCCGGGCGTCGAGTTATCGGGCCTAGAGTCCTCGGGGGACGCGCCATTACAACATAGGCTTTTGACCTCCGTCGGAGCGTCAGGCGGGCTTTCGGCGGCCTATCTCCGGCTCCCTGGATCGCAGAGAGTCGCGGCACGGCTCGTTCGAAAGGCCCGGCTCTCTTCTTTCCATAGACACCGGCCACGAGCCTCTATCTACCCGGGTGCCCGAGCTGCGCCTCGGGGAAGGAGCGTTAGCGGTAGACGCATTTTGCGCGGGCCGTCCCGAGGAGACCCTCGGTCGGACGTCCGCCAGCTTTCGTCCTAAGGCGAGGACGTCCACGAGCTTTCCAACGCCGGGTAGCGCGCGTCTCTGCGCCGCCGCGTTCCGGAGTTATTCCCGCGCGACCCTTCGACCGTCAGGGCGCGCTATCTCCGCGGGGAAAGAGAGCACACGCGGCGGGCTGGTATCTGCGGAAAGCCCCGGCGGAGACCTTTCCGACGAGTCCGGGCTCGGGCCCGTGGCCGCCCCGGGCGTCGAGTTATCGGGCCTAGAGTCCTCGGGGGACGCGCCATTACAACATAGGCTTTTGACCTCCGTCGGAGCGTCAGGCGGGCTTTCGGCGGCCTATCTCCGGCTCCCCGGGTCGCAGCGAGTCGTGGCACGGCTCGTTGGAAAGCTCCGGATCTCCCCTTTCCGGCGAGACCGGCCACGAGTCCGTGGCCGCCCGGGTCGCGGAGCCGCGGCTCGGGACAAGAGCGTTAGCGGCGGTCGCTTTTTGCACGTTCCGTCCCGGGGAGCCCCGGGGGTCGTTGACGAAAACTCTTGGCCGGAAACGCGGGGCTCTCTCGGCTCTTCCGAGCGCGCCCGAGCACGGGTCTCTGCGACGCTGCCCGCCGGAGCTATTCGGGCGCAACCACCAGGCGAGCCCGTGCGATTTCTCGGCGGGAGTAACGGACACCCGCGCGGGGACGGCGTCAGCCGACAGACCGGGCGGAGATCTTTCCAACGACGCCAGGCTCGAGTCTCCAGCCCCTCCGGAGCCGGAGTTATCGACCGACAAAGTCCCGGTTTCGGGCGGGGAAAGGCGCACTTTTACCCGGCTAGGTTAATAGGGAGCATACGGTAAAAGACCCGTGCCGGCTGTCGTCTCGTGCGGCGGGCTCGCGGCGGCCTATCTCCGGCTCCCCGGGTCGCAGCGAGTCGTGGCACGGCTCGTTGGAAAGCTCCGGATCTCCCCTTTCCGGCGGGACCGGCCACGAGTCTCTGGCCGCCCGGGCGGCGGAGCCGCGCCTCGGGGAAGGAGCGTTAGCGGCGGTCGCTTTTTGCACGTTCCGTCCCGGGGAGCCCCGGGGGTCGTTAACGAAAACTCTTCGCCGGAAACGCGGGGCTCTCTCGGCTCTTCCGAGCGCGCCCGAGCACGGGTCTCTGCGACGCTGCCCGCCGGAGCTATTCGGGCGCAACCACCAGGCGAGCCCGTGCGATTTCTCGGCGGGAGTAACAGACACCCGCGCGGGGATGGCGTCAGCCGACAGACCGGGCGGAGATCTTTCCAACGACGCCAGGCTCGAGTCTCCAGCCCCTCCGGAGCCGGAGTTATCGACCGACAAAGTCCCGGTTTCGGGCGGGGAAAGGCGCACTTTTACCCGGCTAGGTTAATAGGGAGCATACGGTAAAAGACCCGTGCCGGCTGTCGTCTCGTGCGGCGGGCTCGCGGCGGCCTATCTCCGGCTCCCCGGGTCGCAGCGAGTCGTGGCACGGCTCGTTGGAAAGCTCCGGATCTCCCCTTTCCGGCGGGACCGGCCACGAGTCTCTGGCCGCCCGGGCGGCGGAGCCGCGCCTCGGGGAAGGAGCGTTAGCGGCGGTCGCTTTTTGCGCGGTCCGTCTTAAATCGCCCCGGGGTCGGACGCCGTCGTGCCGGGTACCGTCGGACAGCTCCGGCCCGGCGCTTTCCGACGGGCCGCGCCGCGAGTCTCTGCGACCCCGCGCCCCGGAGCTATTCGGGGAAAACCGTCGGGCCGTTCGGGGGCGCTATCTCCGCGGGACGTCGCGCCTCGCCCTCGGGACCGGGATCCGTCGAAAGCCGTTTCGGAGACCTTTCCAACGGCGCCGGGCTCGAAGCTCCACGACTCCCAGGGCCGGAGATATCTTCGATCGAAAACCGGCGGATCGGGTCCGGCGGAAAAACCTAAGTCCCTCGGGGTTGACCAGTTGTTAGAAAAAAATAGCGTTCAAAACCTAAGTCCGTCATCTCTGGAAGTCGCGGCAAACGCGAAGGGGAAAACGGTCCCGTAAGGCCGACGGATGACGTTCCGGTCGGCCGGAAAGCACGGCGGAGAGGGTTTCGAGTGCCAAAGAACCGGTGCGCGTTCGCTAGGTGTCCCGCGGTAAGGTGTCGGCGGGTATATAGGAGAGGTGCTCTTGAGAAACGTTTCAATGAAATATTTCTAAGTCCGAGAGTTCATTGAAATGTTTCTAAGTCGATCTCCGGAGGTCGCGTCGACCTCACCCACCCGGCCGACAGACGACACTCCGGTCGGCCGGTTGTCAGCGCGAACGGCCTCTCTCTCCACGAGAACCAGAAGGAGATGTGAAATATCTCTAAGTCGATCTCCAGAGGTCGCGGCGGGGCGCGCGGCCTCTTTAATCCGAAAGATGACACTCCGGTCGGCCGGTTGTCAGCGCGAACGGCCTCTCTCTCCACGAGAACCAGGAGGAGATGTGAAATATCTCTAAGTCGATCTCCAGAGGTCGCGGCGGGGCGCGCGGCCTCTTTAATCCGAAAGATGACACTCCGGTCGGCCGGTTGTCAGCGCGAACGGCCTCTCTCTCCACGAGAACCAGAAGGAGATGTGAAATATCTCTAAGTCGATCTCCAGAGGTCGCGGCGGGGCGCGCGGCCTCTTTAATCCGAAAGATGACACTCCGGTCGGCCGGTTGTCAGCACGAACGGCCTCTCTCTCCACGAGAACCAGAAGGAGATGTGAAATATCTCTAAGTCGATCTCCAGAGGTCGCGGCGGGGCGCGCGGCCTCTTTAATCCGAAAGATGACACTCCGGTCGGCCGGTTGTCAGCGCGAACGGCCTCTCTCTCCACGAGAACCAGAAGGAGATGTGAAATATCTCTAAGTCGATCTCCAGAGGTCGCGGCGGGGCGCGCGGCCTCTTTAATCCGAAAGATGACACTCCGGTCGGCCGGTTGTCAGCGCGAACGGCCTCTCTCTCCACGAGAACCAGAAGGAGATGTGAAATATCTCTAAGTCGATCTCCAGAGGTCGCGGCGGGGCGCGCGGCCTCTTTAATCCGAAAGATGACACTCCGGTCGGCCGGTTGTCAGCGCGAACGGCCTCTCTCTCCACGAGAACCAGAAGGAGATGTGAAATATCTCTAAGTCGATCTCCAGAGGTCGCGGCGGGGCGCGCGGCCTCTTTAATCCGAAAGATGACACTCCGGTCGGCCGGTT
Organism: Triplophysa yarkandensis; assembly: GCA_033220385.1. NCBI lineage: Eukaryota > Metazoa > Chordata > Actinopteri > Cypriniformes > Nemacheilidae > Triplophysa > Triplophysa yarkandensis. The sequence continues at coordinate 46,774 of JAWHQN010000214.1, read as the reverse complement.
GTCAGCACGAACGGCCTCTCTCTCCACGAGAACCAGAAGGAGATGTGAAATATCTCTAAGTCCATAATCTCTGGAAGTCGAGGCAGAATCGAAGGGGAGCACGGCCCCGAAAGGCCGACAGATAGCACTCTGGTCGGTCGTTAAGCACCACGGACAGGGTTTTGGGTGCAAAAGAACCGGTGCGCGTTCGCTAGGTGTCCCTTAGTAAGGTGTCGGCGAGTATATGAGAGGGATGGTCTCGAGAAAGGTTTCAATGAAATATTTCTAAGTCCAAGAGTTCATCGAAATGTTTCTAAGTCCATCTCCAGAGGTCGTGGCGGGGAGCGCGGCTTCTGTATCCCGAAAGATGGTGTCCTGGTCGGCCGGTTGTCAGCACAAACAGCCTCTCTCTCCGTGAGAACCAGGAGATGACGTGAAATATTTCAAAGTCGATCTCCAGAGGACGTGGCGGGGCGCGCGTCCTCATCAACCCGAAAGACGATACCCAGGTCGGACGGTTGTCAGCACAAACAGCCTCTCTCTCCGTGAGAACCAGAAGGAGATGTGAAATATCTCTAAGTCGATCTCCAGAGGACGCGGCGGGGTGCGCGGCCTCTTTAATCCGAAAGATGACACTCCGGTCGGCCGGTTGTCAGCACGAACGGCCTCTCTCTCCACGAGAACCAGGAGACGACGTGAAATATCTCTAAGTCGATCTCCAGAGGACGCGGCGGGGTGCGCGTCCTCATCAACCCGAAAGATGACACTCCGGTCGGCCGGTTGTCAGCACGAACGGCCTCTCTCTCCACGAGAACCAGAAGGAGATGTGAAATATCTCTAAGTCGATCTCCAGAGGTCGCGGCGGGGCGCGCGGCCTCTTTAATCCGAAAGATGACACTCCGGTCGGCCGGTTGTCAGCGCGAACGGCCTCTCTCTCCACGAGAACCAGAAGGAGATGTGAAATATCTCTAAGTCGATCTCCAGAGGTCGCGGCGGGGCGCGCGGCCTCTTTAATCCGAAAGATGACACTCCGGTCGGCCGGTTGTCAGCGCGAACGGCCTCTCTCTCCACGAGAACCAGAAGGAGATGTGAAATATCTCTAAGTCGATCTCCAGAGGTCGCGGCGGGGCGCGCGGCCTCTTTAATCCGAAAGATGACACTCCGGTCGGCCGGTTGTCAGCGCGAACGGCCTCTCTCTCCACGAGAACCAGAAGGAGATGTGAAATATCTCTAAGTCGATCTCCAGAGGTCGCGGCGGGGCGCGCGGCCTCTTTAATCCGAAAGATGACACTCCGGTCGGCCGGTTGTCAGCACGAACGGCCTCTCTCTCCACGAGAACCAGAAGGAGATGTGAAATATCTCTAAGTCCATAATCTCTGGAAGTCGAGGCAGAATCGAAGGGGAGCACGGCCCCGAAAGGCCGACAGATAGCACTCTGGTCGGTCGTTAAGCACCACGGACAGGGTTTTGGGTGCAAAAGAACCGGTGCGCGTTCGCTAGGTGTCCCTTAGTAAGGTGTCGGCGAGTATATGAGAGGGATGGTCTCGAGAAAGGTTTCAATGAAATATTTCTAAGTCCAAGAGTTCATCGAAATGTTTCTAAGTCCATCTCCAGAGGTCGTGGCGGGGAGCGCGGCTTCTGTATCCCGAAAGATGGTGTCCTGGTCGGCCGGTTGTCAGCACAAACAGCCTCTCTCTCCGTGAGAACCAGGAGATGACGTGAAATATTTCAAAGTCGATCTCCAGAGGACGTGGCGGGGCGCGCGTCCTCATCAACCCGAAAGACGATACCCAGGTCGGACGGTTGTCAGCACAAACAGCCTCTCTCTCCGTGAGAACCAGAAGGAGATGTGAAATATCTCTAAGTCGATCTCCAGAGGACGCGGCGGGGTGCGCGGCCTCTTTAATCCGAAAGATGACACTCCGGTCGGCCGGTTGTCAGCACGAACGGCCTCTCTCTCCACGAGAACCAGGAGACGACGTGAAATATCTCTAAGTCGATCTCCAGAGGACGCGGCGGGGTGCGCGTCCTCATCAACCCGAAAGATGACACTCCGGTCGGCCGGTTGTCAGCACGAACGGCCTCTCTCTCCACGAGAACCAGAAGGAGATGTGAAATATCTCTAAGTCGATCTCCAGAGGTCGCGGCGGGGCGCGCGGCCTCTTTAATCCGAAAGATGACACTCCGGTCGGCCGGTTGTCAGCGCGAACGGCCTCTCTCTCCACGAGAACCAGAAGGAGATGTGAAATATCTCTAAGTCCATAATCTCTGGAAGTCGAGGCAGAATCGAAGGGGAGCACGGCCCCGAAAGGCCGACAGATAGCACTCTGGTCGGTCGTTAAGCACCATGGACAGGGTTTTGGGTGCAAAAGAACCGGTGCGCGTTCGCTAGGTGTCCCTTAGTAAGGTGTCGGCGAGTATATGAGAGGGATGGTCTCGAGAAAGGTTTCAATGAAATATTTCTAAGTCCAAGAGTTCATCGAAATGTTTCTAAGTCCATCTCCAGAGGTCGTGGCGGGGAGCGCGGCTTCTGTATCCCGAAAGATGGTGTCCTGGTCGGCCGGTTGTCAGCACAAACAGCCTCTCTCTCCGTGAGAACCAGGAGATGACGTGAAATATTTCTAAGTCGATCTCCAGAGGACGTGGCGGGGCGCGCGTCCTCATCAACCCGAAAGACGATACCCAGGTCGGACGGTTGTCAGCACAAACAGCCTCTCTCTCCGTGAGAACCAGAAGGAGATGTGAAATATCTCTAAGTCGATCTCCAGAGGACGCGGCGGGGTGCGCGGCCTCTTTAATCCGAAAGATGACACTCCGGTCGGCCGGTTGTCAGCACGAACGGCCTCTCTCTCCACGAGAACCAGGAGACGACGTGAAATATCTCTAAGTCGATCTCCAGAGGACGTGGCGGGGCGCGCGTCCTCATCAACCCGAAAGACGATACCCAGGTCGGACGGTTGTCAGCACAAACAGCCTCTCTCTCCGTGAGAACCAGGAGATGACGTGAAATACTTCTAAGTCGATCTCCAGAGGACGTGGCGGGGCGCGCGTCCTCATCAACCCGAAAGACGATACCCAGGTCGGACGGTTGTCAGCACAAACAGCCTCTCTCTCCACGAGAACCAGGAGACGACGTGAAATATTTCTAAGTCCATAATCTCTGGAAGTCGTGGCGAAATCAAAGCGGAGAACGGCCACAAAAAGCCGACAGATAGCACTCTGGTCGGTCAATAAGCACCATGGACAGCGTTTTCGATGCAAAAGGACCGGTGCGCGTTCGCTAGGTGTCCCTTAGTAAGGTGTCGGCGAGTATATGAGAGGGATGGTCTCGAGAAAGGTTTCAATGAAATATTTCTAAGTCCAAGAGTTCATTGAAATGTTTCTAAGTCCATCTCCAGAGGTCGTGGCGGGGAGCGCGGCTTCTGTATCCCGAAAGATGGTGTCCTGGTCGGCCGGTTGTCAGCACAAACAGCCTCTCTCTCCGTGAGAACCAGGAGATGACGTGAAATATTTCTAAGTCGATCTCCAGAGGACGTGGCGGGGCGCGCGTCCTCATCAACCCGAAAGACGATACCCAGGTCGGACGGTTGTCAGCACAAACAGCCTCTCTCTCCGTGAGAACCAGGAGATGACGTGAAATATTTCTAAGTCGATCTCCAGAGGACGCGGCGGGGTGCGCGGCCTCTTTAATCCGAAAGACGATACCCAGGTCGGACGGTTGTCAGCACAAACAGCCTCTCTCTCCGTGAGAACCAGGAGATGACGTGAAATATTTCTAAGTCGATCTCCAGAGGACGTGGCGGGGCGCGCGTCCTCATCAACCCGAAAGACGATACCCAGGTCGGACGGTTGTCAGCACAAACAGCCTCTCTCTCCGTGAGAACCAGGAGATGACGTGAAATATTTCTAAGTCGATCTCCAGAGGACGTGGCGGGGCGCGCGTCCTCACCGAGCCGAAAGATGACACTCCTGTCGGCCGGTAGTCAGCACCAACAGCCTCTCTCTCCATAAGAACCAGAGGGACATGCGAAATATTTCCAAGTCCATAATCTCTGGAAGTCGTGGCAAAATCGAAGCGGAGGACGGCCCCGAAAGGCCGACAGATAGCACTCTGGTCGGTCGTTAAGCACCACGGACAGGGTTTTGGGTGCAAAAGAACCGGTGCGCGTTCGCTAGGTGTCCCTCAGTAAGGTGTCGGCGAGTATATGAGAGAGATGGTCTCGAGAAACGTTTCAGTGAAATATTTCTAAGTCCAAGAGTCATCGAAATGTTTCTAAGTCCATCTCCAGAGGCCGCGGCGGGGAGCGCGGCTTCTGTATCCCGAAAGATGGTGTCCTGGTCGGCCGGTTGTCAGCGCAAACAGCCTCTCTCTCACTCGAGAACCAGAGGGACAGGCGAAATATTTCTAAGTCCATAATCTCTGGAAGTCGAGGCAAAATCGAAGGGGAGCACGGCCCCGAAAGGCCGACGGATAGCACTCTGGTCGGTCGTTAAGCACCACGGACAGGGTTTTGGGTGCAAAAGAACCGGTGCGCGTTCGCTAGGTGTCCCTCAGTAAGGTGTCGGCGAGTATATGAGAGAGATGGTCTCGAGAAACGTTTCAGTGAAATATTTCTAAGTCCAAGAGTCATCGAAATGTTTCTAAGTCCATCTCCAGAGGCCGCGGCGGGGAGCGCGGCTTCTGTATCCCGAAAGATGGTGTCCTGGTCGGCCGGTTGTCAGCGCAAACAGCCTCTCTCTCACTCGAGAACCAGAGGGACAGGCGAAATATTTCTAAGTCCATAATCTCTGGAAGTCGAGGCAAAATCGAAGGGGAGCACGGCCCCGAAAGGCCGACGGATAGCACTCTGGTCGGTCGTTAAGCACCACGGGCAGGGTTTTGGGTGCAAAAGAACCGGTGCGCGTTCGCTAGGTGTCCTTCAGTAAGGTGTCGGCGAGTATATAGGAGAGGTGGTCACGAGAAAGATTTCACTGAAATATTCCTAAGTCCAAGAGTCATTGAAATGTTTCTAAGTCCATCTCCAGAGGCCGCGGCGGGGAGCGCGGCTTCTGTATCCCGAAAGATGGTGTCCTGGTCGGCCGGTTGTCAGCGCAAACAGCCTCTCTCTCCACGAGAACCAGAGGGACATGCGAAATATTTCTAAGTCCATAATCTCTGGAAGTCGAGGCAAAATCGAAGGGGAGCACGGCCCCGAAAGGCCGACGGATAGCACTCTGGTCGGTCAATAAGCACCACGGACAGGGTTTTGGGTGCAAAAGAACCGGTGCGCGTTCGCTAGGTGTCCTTCAGTAAGGTGTCGGCGAGTATATAGGAGAGGTGGTCACGAGAAAGATTTCACTGAAATATTCCTAAGTCCAAGAGTCATTGAAATTTTTCTAAGTCCATCTCCAGAGGCCGCGGCGGGGAGCGCGGCTTCTGTATCCCGAAAGATGGTGTCCTGGTCGGCCGGTTGTCAGCGCAAACAGCCTCTCTCTCCACGAGAACCAGAGGGACATGCGAAATATTTCTAAGTCCATAATCTCTGGAAGTCGTGGCAAAATCGAAGCGGATGACGGCCCCGAAAGGCCGACAGATAGCACTCTGGGCGGTCGTTAAGCACCACGGGCAGGGTTTTGGGTGCAAAAGAACCGGTGCGCGTTGGCTAGGTGTCCTTCAGTAAGGTGTCGGCGAGTATATAGGAGAGGTGGTCACGAGAAAGATTTCTCTGAAATATTTCTAAGTCCATCTTCTCCGGAGGTCGTGGCAAACGCGTAAGGGAGCGCGGCCTGAAAAACCCGAAAGATGACTCTATGGCCGGTCAAAAAGCACCACGCACAGGGTTTCGGGTGCAAAAGAACCGGTGCGCGTTGGCTAGGTGTCCTTCAGTAAGGTGTCGGCGAGTATATAGGAGAGGTGGTCACGAGAAAGATTTCTCTGAAATATTTCTAAGTCCATCTTCTCCGGAGGTCGTGGCAAACGCGTAAGGGAGCGCGGCCTGAAAAACCCGAAAGATGACTCTATGGCCGGTCAAAAAGCACCACGCACAGGGTTTCGGGTGCAAAAGAACCGGTGCGCGTTGGCTAGGTGTCCTTCAGTAAGGTGTCGGCGAGTATATAGGAGAGGTGGTCACGGGAAAGATTTCTCTGAAATATTTCTAAGTCCATCTTCTCCGGAGGTCGTGGCAAACGCGTAAGGGAGCGCGGCCTGAAAAACCCGAAAGATGACTCTATGGCCGGTCAAAAAGCACCACGCACAGGGTTTCGGGTGCAAAAGAACCGGTGCGCGTTGGCTAGGTGTCCTTCAGTAAGGTGTCGGCGAGTATATAGGAGAGGTGGTCACGAGAAAGATTTCGCTGAAATATTTCTAAGTCCATCTTCTCCGGAGGTCGTGGCAAACGCGTAAGGGAGCGCGGCCTGAAAAACCCGAAAGATGACTCTATGGCCGGTCAAAAAGCACCACGCACAGGGTTTCGGGTGCAAAAGAACCGGTGCGCGTTGGCTAGGTGTCCTTCAGTAAGGTGTCGGCGAGTATATAGGAGAGGTGGTCACGAGAAAGATTTCGCCGAAATATTTCTAAGTCCATCTTCTCCGGAGGTCGTGGCAAACGCGTAAGGGAGCGCGGCCTGAAAAACCCGAAAGATGACTCTATGGCCGGTCAAAAAGCACCACGCACAGGGTTTCGGGTGCAAAAGAACCGGTGCGCGTTGGCTAGGTGTCCTTCAGTAAGGTGTCGGCGAGTATATAGGAGAGGTGGTCACGAGAAAGATTTCTCTGAAATATTTCTAAGTCCATCTTCTCCGGAGGTCGTGGCAAACG
>JAWHQN010000214.1:17500-30000 GCA_033220385.1 Triplophysa yarkandensis | reverse complement strand
CGGAAGGGAGAAGGGCCGGGAGGCACGCCGGCCGAAGCGTCGGGGCGGGCGGGGACGGCCGTGGGGGCGGCAAGGGGTACCTCCGCCGGGGGGAGACGCGGGGCCGTATCTCGGCCGGGGAAGGCGTCAGGAAGGCCGGGGAGGGCTCGTCGGAAAGGTCCGGTCCTCCCCTACGCGGGGAGAGCGGGCAGAAGTCCGTGGCTCGCCGGGGCGCGGAGCTGCGGCTCGGGGAAGGACGGGTAGCGGCGGTCTCTTCTCGCGCGGGCCGTCTAAAATCGATGCCGGGTCGGACGCCGTCGTGCCGGGTACCGTCGGAAAGCTCCCGCCCGGCGCTATCCAACGACGCCTGGCACGAGTCTCTGCGCGGCCGCGCCCCGGAGCTATTCCCGGGAAAGCGTTCGGCGCTCTCGGGGCTCTATCTCCGCCGGGAAAAGCGTCAGGCGCGCGCGGTTCACACGCGTGGAAAGCCCCGGCGGAGACCTTTCCGACGAGCCCGGGCTCGACTCTCTGGCCCGCCCGGAGTCGGAGTTACGGACCGTTAAACTTTCCGAGATCACGCGGGGAAACGAGCGCTTTTCTCGGGTCGGGCCATAGGGAGGAGTCGGTGACATTGACGAGGCGGTCGTCGTCGCGCGCGGCGGGCTTTCGGCGGCCCATCTCCGGCTCCCCGGGTCGTAGCGAGTCGTGCTACGGCTCGTTGGAAAGCTCCGGATCTCCTCTTTCCAGAGAGACCGGTCTCGAGTCCGTGGCCGCCCGCGTCGCGGAGCTGCGCCTCGGGGAAGGAGCGTAAGCGGCAGTCGCTTCTTGCGCGGGCGGTCTAAAATCGCCGCGAAGTCGGATATCTTCGAGGTTCACACCTAAGGCGGAGCCGCTCGGGATCTTTCCAACGCCGCGTAGCTCGCGTCTCTGCGCGGCCGCGTTCCGGAGTTATTCCCGGGAAACCGCTCGACCGTCAGGGCGCGCTGTCTCCGCGGGGAAAGGGGTCACGTACCGCAGGCCAGCGTCTGCAGAAAGCCCCGGAGGAGGCCTTTCCGACGAGCCCGGGCTCGACTCTCTAGCTCGCCCGGAGACAGAGTTATCGACCGTTAAACTCTCCGAGGTCAAGCGGGGAAACGCGCGCTTTTCTCGGGTCGGGCCATAGGGAGGAGTCGGTGACATTAACGAGGCGGTCGTCGTCGCGCGCGGCGGGCTTTCGGCGGCCTATCTCCGGCTCCCTAGGTCGCAGAGAGTCGTGGCACGGCTCTTTCGAAAGGTCCGGATCTCCTCTTTCCAGAGAGACCGGTCTCGAGTCCGTGGCCGCCCGCGTCGCGGAGCCGCGCCTCGGGGAAGGAGCGTAAGCGGCAGTCGCTTCTTGCGCGGGCGGTCTAAAATCGCCGCGAGGTCGGATATCTTCGAGCTTCGCACCTAAGGCGGAGCCGCTCGGGATCTTTCCAACGCCGCGTAGCGCGCGTCTCTGCGCGGCTGCCATCCGGAGTTATTCCCGGGAAACCGCTCGACCGTCAGGGCGCGCTATCTCCGCGGGGAAAGGGGTCACGTACCGCAGGCCAGCGTCTGCGGAAAGCCCCGGAGGAGACCTTTCCGACGAGGTCAGGCTCGAGCCGGCGTCCGCCCCGGGCGTCGAGTTATCGGGCCGAGAGTCCTCGCGGGACGCGCCATTATAACATAGGCTTTTGACCTCCGTCGGAGCGTCAGGCGGGCTTTCGGCGGTCTATCTCCGGCTCCCTGGGTCGCAGCGAGTCGTGGCACGGCTCGTTGGAAAGCTCCGGATCTCCCCTTTCCGGGGACACCCGCCTCGAGTCTCTGGCCGCCCGGGCGGCGGAGCTGCGCCTCGGGGAAGGAGCGTAAGCGGCAGTCGCTTCTTGCGCGGGCGGTTTAAAATCGCCCCGAGGTCGGACGTCTTCGAGCTTTACACCTAAGCTGGAGCCGCTCGGGACCTTTCCAACGCCGCGTAGCGCGCGTCTCTGCGCGGCTGCCATCCGGAGTTATTCCCGGGAAACCGCTCGACCGTCAGGGCGCGCTATCTCCGCGGGGAAAGAGAGCACACGCGGCGGGCTGGTATCTGCGGAAAGCCCCGGCGGAGACCTTTCCGACGAATCCAGGCTCGGGCCCGTGGCCGCCCCGGGCGTCGAGTTATCGGGCCTAGAGTCCTCGGGGGACGCGCCATTACAACATAGGCTTTTGACCTCCGTCGGAGCGTCAGGCGGGCTTTCGGCGGCCTATCTCCGGCTCCCTGGATCGCAGAGAGTCGCGGCACGGCTCGTTCGAAAGGCCCGGCTCTCTTCTTTCCATAGACACCGGCCACGAGCCTCTATCTACCCGGGTGCCCGAGCTGCGCCTCGGGGAAGGAGCGTTAGCGGTAGACGCATTTTGCGCGGGCCGTCCCGAGGAGACCCTCGGTCGGACGTCCGCCAGCTTTCGTCCTAAGGCGAGGACGTCCACGAGCTTTCCAACGCCGGGTAGCGCGCGTCTCTGCGCCGCCGCGTTCCGGAGTTATTCCCGCGCGACCCTTCGACCGTCAGGGCGCGCTATCTCCGCGGGGAAAGAGAGCACACGCGGCGGGCTGGTATCTGCGGAAAGCCCCGGCGGAGACCTTTCCGACGAGTCCGGGCTCGGGCCCGTGGCCGCCCCGGGCGTCGAGTTATCGGGCCTAGAGTCCTCGGGGGACGCGCCATTACAACATAGGCTTTTGACCTCCGTCGGAGCGTCAGGCGGGCTTTCGGCGGCCTATCTCCGGCTCCCCGGGTCGCAGCGAGTCGTGGCACGGCTCGTTGGAAAGCTCCGGATCTCCCCTTTCCGGCGAGACCGGCCACGAGTCCGTGGCCGCCCGGGTCGCGGAGCCGCGGCTCGGGACAAGAGCGTTAGCGGCGGTCGCTTTTTGCACGTTCCGTCCCGGGGAGCCCCGGGGGTCGTTGACGAAAACTCTTGGCCGGAAACGCGGGGCTCTCTCGGCTCTTCCGAGCGCGCCCGAGCACGGGTCTCTGCGACGCTGCCCGCCGGAGCTATTCGGGCGCAACCACCAGGCGAGCCCGTGCGATTTCTCGGCGGGAGTAACGGACACCCGCGCGGGGACGGCGTCAGCCGACAGACCGGGCGGAGATCTTTCCAACGACGCCAGGCTCGAGTCTCCAGCCCCTCCGGAGCCGGAGTTATCGACCGACAAAGTCCCGGTTTCGGGCGGGGAAAGGCGCACTTTTACCCGGCTAGGTTAATAGGGAGCATACGGTAAAAGACCCGTGCCGGCTGTCGTCTCGTGCGGCGGGCTCGCGGCGGCCTATCTCCGGCTCCCCGGGTCGCAGCGAGTCGTGGCACGGCTCGTTGGAAAGCTCCGGATCTCCCCTTTCCGGCGGGACCGGCCACGAGTCTCTGGCCGCCCGGGCGGCGGAGCCGCGCCTCGGGGAAGGAGCGTTAGCGGCGGTCGCTTTTTGCACGTTCCGTCCCGGGGAGCCCCGGGGGTCGTTAACGAAAACTCTTCGCCGGAAACGCGGGGCTCTCTCGGCTCTTCCGAGCGCGCCCGAGCACGGGTCTCTGCGACGCTGCCCGCCGGAGCTATTCGGGCGCAACCACCAGGCGAGCCCGTGCGATTTCTCGGCGGGAGTAACAGACACCCGCGCGGGGATGGCGTCAGCCGACAGACCGGGCGGAGATCTTTCCAACGACGCCAGGCTCGAGTCTCCAGCCCCTCCGGAGCCGGAGTTATCGACCGACAAAGTCCCGGTTTCGGGCGGGGAAAGGCGCACTTTTACCCGGCTAGGTTAATAGGGAGCATACGGTAAAAGACCCGTGCCGGCTGTCGTCTCGTGCGGCGGGCTCGCGGCGGCCTATCTCCGGCTCCCCGGGTCGCAGCGAGTCGTGGCACGGCTCGTTGGAAAGCTCCGGATCTCCCCTTTCCGGCGGGACCGGCCACGAGTCTCTGGCCGCCCGGGCGGCGGAGCCGCGCCTCGGGGAAGGAGCGTTAGCGGCGGTCGCTTTTTGCGCGGTCCGTCTTAAATCGCCCCGGGGTCGGACGCCGTCGTGCCGGGTACCGTCGGACAGCTCCGGCCCGGCGCTTTCCGACGGGCCGCGCCGCGAGTCTCTGCGACCCCGCGCCCCGGAGCTATTCGGGGAAAACCGTCGGGCCGTTCGGGGGCGCTATCTCCGCGGGACGTCGCGCCTCGCCCTCGGGACCGGGATCCGTCGAAAGCCGTTTCGGAGACCTTTCCAACGGCGCCGGGCTCGAAGCTCCACGACTCCCAGGGCCGGAGATATCTTCGATCGAAAACCGGCGGATCGGGTCCGGCGGAAAAACCTAAGTCCCTCGGGGTTGACCAGTTGTTAGAAAAAAATAGCGTTCAAAACCTAAGTCCGTCATCTCTGGAAGTCGCGGCAAACGCGAAGGGGAAAACGGTCCCGTAAGGCCGACGGATGACGTTCCGGTCGGCCGGAAAGCACGGCGGAGAGGGTTTCGAGTGCCAAAGAACCGGTGCGCGTTCGCTAGGTGTCCCGCGGTAAGGTGTCGGCGGGTATATAGGAGAGGTGCTCTTGAGAAACGTTTCAATGAAATATTTCTAAGTCCGAGAGTTCATTGAAATGTTTCTAAGTCGATCTCCGGAGGTCGCGTCGACCTCACCCACCCGGCCGACAGACGACACTCCGGTCGGCCGGTTGTCAGCGCGAACGGCCTCTCTCTCCACGAGAACCAGAAGGAGATGTGAAATATCTCTAAGTCGATCTCCAGAGGTCGCGGCGGGGCGCGCGGCCTCTTTAATCCGAAAGATGACACTCCGGTCGGCCGGTTGTCAGCGCGAACGGCCTCTCTCTCCACGAGAACCAGGAGGAGATGTGAAATATCTCTAAGTCGATCTCCAGAGGTCGCGGCGGGGCGCGCGGCCTCTTTAATCCGAAAGATGACACTCCGGTCGGCCGGTTGTCAGCGCGAACGGCCTCTCTCTCCACGAGAACCAGAAGGAGATGTGAAATATCTCTAAGTCGATCTCCAGAGGTCGCGGCGGGGCGCGCGGCCTCTTTAATCCGAAAGATGACACTCCGGTCGGCCGGTTGTCAGCACGAACGGCCTCTCTCTCCACGAGAACCAGAAGGAGATGTGAAATATCTCTAAGTCGATCTCCAGAGGTCGCGGCGGGGCGCGCGGCCTCTTTAATCCGAAAGATGACACTCCGGTCGGCCGGTTGTCAGCGCGAACGGCCTCTCTCTCCACGAGAACCAGAAGGAGATGTGAAATATCTCTAAGTCGATCTCCAGAGGTCGCGGCGGGGCGCGCGGCCTCTTTAATCCGAAAGATGACACTCCGGTCGGCCGGTTGTCAGCGCGAACGGCCTCTCTCTCCACGAGAACCAGAAGGAGATGTGAAATATCTCTAAGTCGATCTCCAGAGGTCGCGGCGGGGCGCGCGGCCTCTTTAATCCGAAAGATGACACTCCGGTCGGCCGGTTGTCAGCGCGAACGGCCTCTCTCTCCACGAGAACCAGAAGGAGATGTGAAATATCTCTAAGTCGATCTCCAGAGGTCGCGGCGGGGCGCGCGGCCTCTTTAATCCGAAAGATGACACTCCGGTCGGCCGGTTGTCAGCGCGAACGGCCTCTCTCTCCACGAGAACCAGAAGGAGATGTGAAATATCTCTAAGTCGATCTCCAGAGGTCGCGGCGGGGCGCGCGGCCTCTTTAATCCGAAAGATGACACTCCGGTCGGCCGGTTGTCAGCACGAACGGCCTCTCTCTCCACGAGAACCAGAAGGAGATGTGAAATATCTCTAAGTCCATAATCTCTGGAAGTCGAGGCAGAATCGAAGGGGAGCACGGCCCCGAAAGGCCGACAGATAGCACTCTGGTCGGTCGTTAAGCACCACGGACAGGGTTTTGGGTGCAAAAGAACCGGTGCGCGTTCGCTAGGTGTCCCTTAGTAAGGTGTCGGCGAGTATATGAGAGGGATGGTCTCGAGAAAGGTTTCAATGAAATATTTCTAAGTCCAAGAGTTCATCGAAATGTTTCTAAGTCCATCTCCAGAGGTCGTGGCGGGGAGCGCGGCTTCTGTATCCCGAAAGATGGTGTCCTGGTCGGCCGGTTGTCAGCACAAACAGCCTCTCTCTCCGTGAGAACCAGGAGATGACGTGAAATATTTCAAAGTCGATCTCCAGAGGACGTGGCGGGGCGCGCGTCCTCATCAACCCGAAAGACGATACCCAGGTCGGACGGTTGTCAGCACAAACAGCCTCTCTCTCCGTGAGAACCAGAAGGAGATGTGAAATATCTCTAAGTCGATCTCCAGAGGACGCGGCGGGGTGCGCGGCCTCTTTAATCCGAAAGATGACACTCCGGTCGGCCGGTTGTCAGCACGAACGGCCTCTCTCTCCACGAGAACCAGGAGACGACGTGAAATATCTCTAAGTCGATCTCCAGAGGACGCGGCGGGGTGCGCGTCCTCATCAACCCGAAAGATGACACTCCGGTCGGCCGGTTGTCAGCACGAACGGCCTCTCTCTCCACGAGAACCAGAAGGAGATGTGAAATATCTCTAAGTCGATCTCCAGAGGTCGCGGCGGGGCGCGCGGCCTCTTTAATCCGAAAGATGACACTCCGGTCGGCCGGTTGTCAGCGCGAACGGCCTCTCTCTCCACGAGAACCAGAAGGAGATGTGAAATATCTCTAAGTCCATAATCTCTGGAAGTCGAGGCAGAATCGAAGGGGAGCACGGCCCCGAAAGGCCGACAGATAGCACTCTGGTCGGTCGTTAAGCACCATGGACAGGGTTTTGGGTGCAAAAGAACCGGTGCGCGTTCGCTAGGTGTCCCTTAGTAAGGTGTCGGCGAGTATATGAGAGGGATGGTCTCGAGAAAGGTTTCAATGAAATATTTCTAAGTCCAAGAGTTCATCGAAATGTTTCTAAGTCCATCTCCAGAGGTCGTGGCGGGGAGCGCGGCTTCTGTATCCCGAAAGATGGTGTCCTGGTCGGCCGGTTGTCAGCACAAACAGCCTCTCTCTCCGTGAGAACCAGGAGATGACGTGAAATATTTCTAAGTCGATCTCCAGAGGACGTGGCGGGGCGCGCGTCCTCATCAACCCGAAAGACGATACCCAGGTCGGACGGTTGTCAGCACAAACAGCCTCTCTCTCCGTGAGAACCAGAAGGAGATGTGAAATATCTCTAAGTCGATCTCCAGAGGACGCGGCGGGGTGCGCGGCCTCTTTAATCCGAAAGATGACACTCCGGTCGGCCGGTTGTCAGCACGAACGGCCTCTCTCTCCACGAGAACCAGGAGACGACGTGAAATATCTCTAAGTCGATCTCCAGAGGACGTGGCGGGGCGCGCGTCCTCATCAACCCGAAAGACGATACCCAGGTCGGACGGTTGTCAGCACAAACAGCCTCTCTCTCCGTGAGAACCAGGAGATGACGTGAAATACTTCTAAGTCGATCTCCAGAGGACGTGGCGGGGCGCGCGTCCTCATCAACCCGAAAGACGATACCCAGGTCGGACGGTTGTCAGCACAAACAGCCTCTCTCTCCACGAGAACCAGGAGACGACGTGAAATATTTCTAAGTCCATAATCTCTGGAAGTCGTGGCGAAATCAAAGCGGAGAACGGCCACAAAAAGCCGACAGATAGCACTCTGGTCGGTCAATAAGCACCATGGACAGCGTTTTCGATGCAAAAGGACCGGTGCGCGTTCGCTAGGTGTCCCTTAGTAAGGTGTCGGCGAGTATATGAGAGGGATGGTCTCGAGAAAGGTTTCAATGAAATATTTCTAAGTCCAAGAGTTCATTGAAATGTTTCTAAGTCCATCTCCAGAGGTCGTGGCGGGGAGCGCGGCTTCTGTATCCCGAAAGATGGTGTCCTGGTCGGCCGGTTGTCAGCACAAACAGCCTCTCTCTCCGTGAGAACCAGGAGATGACGTGAAATATTTCTAAGTCGATCTCCAGAGGACGTGGCGGGGCGCGCGTCCTCATCAACCCGAAAGACGATACCCAGGTCGGACGGTTGTCAGCACAAACAGCCTCTCTCTCCGTGAGAACCAGGAGATGACGTGAAATATTTCTAAGTCGATCTCCAGAGGACGCGGCGGGGTGCGCGGCCTCTTTAATCCGAAAGACGATACCCAGGTCGGACGGTTGTCAGCACAAACAGCCTCTCTCTCCGTGAGAACCAGGAGATGACGTGAAATATTTCTAAGTCGATCTCCAGAGGACGTGGCGGGGCGCGCGTCCTCATCAACCCGAAAGACGATACCCAGGTCGGACGGTTGTCAGCACAAACAGCCTCTCTCTCCGTGAGAACCAGGAGATGACGTGAAATATTTCTAAGTCGATCTCCAGAGGACGTGGCGGGGCGCGCGTCCTCACCGAGCCGAAAGATGACACTCCTGTCGGCCGGTAGTCAGCACCAACAGCCTCTCTCTCCATAAGAACCAGAGGGACATGCGAAATATTTCCAAGTCCATAATCTCTGGAAGTCGTGGCAAAATCGAAGCGGAGGACGGCCCCGAAAGGCCGACAGATAGCACTCTGGTCGGTCGTTAAGCACCACGGACAGGGTTTTGGGTGCAAAAGAACCGGTGCGCGTTCGCTAGGTGTCCCTCAGTAAGGTGTCGGCGAGTATATGAGAGAGATGGTCTCGAGAAACGTTTCAGTGAAATATTTCTAAGTCCAAGAGTCATCGAAATGTTTCTAAGTCCATCTCCAGAGGCCGCGGCGGGGAGCGCGGCTTCTGTATCCCGAAAGATGGTGTCCTGGTCGGCCGGTTGTCAGCGCAAACAGCCTCTCTCTCACTCGAGAACCAGAGGGACAGGCGAAATATTTCTAAGTCCATAATCTCTGGAAGTCGAGGCAAAATCGAAGGGGAGCACGGCCCCGAAAGGCCGACGGATAGCACTCTGGTCGGTCGTTAAGCACCACGGACAGGGTTTTGGGTGCAAAAGAACCGGTGCGCGTTCGCTAGGTGTCCCTCAGTAAGGTGTCGGCGAGTATATGAGAGAGATGGTCTCGAGAAACGTTTCAGTGAAATATTTCTAAGTCCAAGAGTCATCGAAATGTTTCTAAGTCCATCTCCAGAGGCCGCGGCGGGGAGCGCGGCTTCTGTATCCCGAAAGATGGTGTCCTGGTCGGCCGGTTGTCAGCGCAAACAGCCTCTCTCTCACTCGAGAACCAGAGGGACAGGCGAAATATTTCTAAGTCCATAATCTCTGGAAGTCGAGGCAAAATCGAAGGGGAGCACGGCCCCGAAAGGCCGACGGATAGCACTCTGGTCGGTCGTTAAGCACCACGGGCAGGGTTTTGGGTGCAAAAGAACCGGTGCGCGTTCGCTAGGTGTCCTTCAGTAAGGTGTCGGCGAGTATATAGGAGAGGTGGTCACGAGAAAGATTTCACTGAAATATTCCTAAGTCCAAGAGTCATTGAAATGTTTCTAAGTCCATCTCCAGAGGCCGCGGCGGGGAGCGCGGCTTCTGTATCCCGAAAGATGGTGTCCTGGTCGGCCGGTTGTCAGCGCAAACAGCCTCTCTCTCCACGAGAACCAGAGGGACATGCGAAATATTTCTAAGTCCATAATCTCTGGAAGTCGAGGCAAAATCGAAGGGGAGCACGGCCCCGAAAGGCCGACGGATAGCACTCTGGTCGGTCAATAAGCACCACGGACAGGGTTTTGGGTGCAAAAGAACCGGTGCGCGTTCGCTAGGTGTCCTTCAGTAAGGTGTCGGCGAGTATATAGGAGAGGTGGTCACGAGAAAGATTTCACTGAAATATTCCTAAGTCCAAGAGTCATTGAAATTTTTCTAAGTCCATCTCCAGAGGCCGCGGCGGGGAGCGCGGCTTCTGTATCCCGAAAGATGGTGTCCTGGTCGGCCGGTTGTCAGCGCAAACAGCCTCTCTCTCCACGAGAACCAGAGGGACATGCGAAATATTTCTAAGTCCATAATCTCTGGAAGTCGTGGCAAAATCGAAGCGGATGACGGCCCCGAAAGGCCGACAGATAGCACTCTGGGCGGTCGTTAAGCACCACGGGCAGGGTTTTGGGTGCAAAAGAACCGGTGCGCGTTGGCTAGGTGTCCTTCAGTAAGGTGTCGGCGAGTATATAGGAGAGGTGGTCACGAGAAAGATTTCTCTGAAATATTTCTAAGTCCATCTTCTCCGGAGGTCGTGGCAAACGCGTAAGGGAGCGCGGCCTGAAAAACCCGAAAGATGACTCTATGGCCGGTCAAAAAGCACCACGCACAGGGTTTCGGGTGCAAAAGAACCGGTGCGCGTTGGCTAGGTGTCCTTCAGTAAGGTGTCGGCGAGTATATAGGAGAGGTGGTCACGAGAAAGATTTCTCTGAAATATTTCTAAGTCCATCTTCTCCGGAGGTCGTGGCAAACGCGTAAGGGAGCGCGGCCTGAAAAACCCGAAAGATGACTCTATGGCCGGTCAAAAAGCACCACGCACAGGGTTTCGGGTGCAAAAGAACCGGTGCGCGTTGGCTAGGTGTCCTTCAGTAAGGTGTCGGCGAGTATATAGGAGAGGTGGTCACGGGAAAGATTTCTCTGAAATATTTCTAAGTCCATCTTCTCCGGAGGTCGTGGCAAACGCGTAAGGGAGCGCGGCCTGAAAAACCCGAAAGATGACTCTATGGCCGGTCAAAAAGCACCACGCACAGGGTTTCGGGTGCAAAAGAACCGGTGCGCGTTGGCTAGGTGTCCTTCAGTAAGGTGTCGGCGAGTATATAGGAGAGGTGGTCACGAGAAAGATTTCGCTGAAATATTTCTAAGTCCATCTTCTCCGGAGGTCGTGGCAAACGCGTAAGGGAGCGCGGCCTGAAAAACCCGAAAGATGACTCTATGGCCGGTCAAAAAGCACCACGCACAGGGTTTCGGGTGCAAAAGAACCGGTGCGCGTTGGCTAGGTGTCCTTCAGTAAGGTGTCGGCGAGTATATAGGAGAGGTGGTCACGAGAAAGATTTCGCCGAAATATTTCTAAGTCCATCTTCTCCGGAGGTCGTGGCAAACGCGTAAGGGAGCGCGGCCTGAAAAACCCGAAAGATGACTCTATGGCCGGTCAAAAAGCACCACGCACAGGGTTTCGGGTGCAAAAGAACCGGTGCGCGTTGGCTAGGTGTCCTTCAGTAAGGTGTCGGCGAGTATATAGGAGAGGTGGTCACGAGAAAGATTTCTCTGAAATATTTCTAAGTCCATCTTCTCCGGAGGTCGTGGCAAACGCGTAAGGGAGCGCGGCCTGAAAAACCCGAAAGATGACTCTATGGCCGGTCAAAAAGCACCACGCGCAGGGTTTCGGGTGCAAAAGAACCGGTGCGCGTTGGCTAGGTGTCCTTCAGTAAGGTGTCGGCGAGTATATAGGAGAGGTGGTCACGAGAAAGATTTCGCCGAAATATTTCTAAGTCCATCTTCTCCGGAGGTCGTGGCAAACGCGTAAGGGAGCGCGGCCTGAAAAACCCGAAAGATGACTCTATGGCCGGTCAAAAAGCACCACGCACAGGGTTTCGGGTGCAAAAGAACCGGTGCGCGTTCGCTAGGTGTCCTTCAGTAAGGTGTCGGCGAGTATATAGGAGAGGTGGTCACGAGAAAGATTTCGCCGAAATATTTCTAAGTCCATCTTCTCCGGAGGTCGTGGCAAACGCGTAAGGGAGCGCGGCCTGAAAAACCCGAAAGATGACTCTATGGCCGGTCAAAAAGCACCACGCACAGGGTTTCGGGTGCAAAAGAACCGGTGCGCGTTGGCTAGGTGTCCTTCAGTAAGGTGTCGGCGAGTATATAGGAGAGGTGGTCACGAGAAAGATTTCGCTGAAATATTTCTAAGTCCATCTTCTCCGGAGGTCGTGGCAAACGCGTAAGGGAGCGCGGCCTGAAAAACCCGAAAGATGACTCTATGGCCGGTCAAAAAGCACCACGCACAGGGTTTCGGGTGCAAAAGAACCGGTGCGCGTTGGCTAGGTGTCCTTCAGTATGGTGTCGGCGAGTATATAGGAGAGAGCGTGTAAAAACGGTTCGCGCGGAGCCCCCGTCCGCGCCCCCCGCTACCCCAAAGACCAGGGGTTAACGGCAGGGGTAAAAATGTCGACCTTCTCCCGAGGCCGACGGCGACCGGTATCGAGAGCGTTCCCGGGCCCGGCGGAGCCCTCAATCCGCGTCCCCCCGCTACCCCGAAGACCCGCGGGTTAATGGCAAGGGGTTAAACTTCGGTTCCCGTCAGGGGACCGTCGGGCTAAAACGACTGGCGAATATACGGGCGAAGTGGTCCTTAGGTTGATAGCTAGATCCGTCAGCCAGCACTGGTCAATCGGAGATCCTGTAGCGCTTGGGACAGGCCTCTGCCCGGTCACGTGGACCCCTATGGGCATTCGGAACCTTCCCGCTCACGCGCTCGGCCTCGAGGGGGACCGCGCAAGCGATCCGCCCGCACTCCGTACGTGGGAGACTCAGACGCGCCGTCGGCTTCGGACGTCCGCTATACGAGACCGTGCGGCGGGCGGCGGCCCGAGGGGGCTCGTCCCACCTCGGCGCTTTCGTCCGACCCCGGCC
>JAWHQN010000214.1:0-7500 GCA_033220385.1 Triplophysa yarkandensis | reverse complement strand
TCGGGGAAGGAGCGTAAGCGGCAGTCGCTTCTTGCGCGGGCGGTCTAAAATCGCCGCGAGGTCGGATATCTTCGAGCTTCGCACCTAAGGCGGAGCCGCTCGGGATCTTTCCAACGCCGCGTAGCGCGCGTCTCTGCGCGGCTGCCATCCGGAGTTATTCCCGGGAAACCGCTCGACCGTCAGGGCGCGCTATCTCCGCGGGGAAAGGGGTCACGTACCGCAGGCCAGCGTCTGCGGAAAGCCCCGGAGGAGACCTTTCCGACGAGGTCAGGCTCGAGCCGGCGTCCGCCCCGGGCGTCGAGTTATCGGGCCGAGAGTCCTCGCGGGACGCGCCATTATAACATAGGCTTTTGACCTCCGTCGGAGCGTCAGGCGGGCTTTCGGCGGTCTATCTCCGGCTCCCTGGGTCGCAGCGAGTCGTGGCACGGCTCGTTGGAAAGCTCCGGATCTCCCCTTTCCGGGGACACCCGCCTCGAGTCTCTGGCCGCCCGGGCGGCGGAGCTGCGCCTCGGGGAAGGAGCGTAAGCGGCAGTCGCTTCTTGCGCGGGCGGTTTAAAATCGCCCCGAGGTCGGACGTCTTCGAGCTTTACACCTAAGCTGGAGCCGCTCGGGACCTTTCCAACGCCGCGTAGCGCGCGTCTCTGCGCGGCTGCCATCCGGAGTTATTCCCGGGAAACCGCTCGACCGTCAGGGCGCGCTATCTCCGCGGGGAAAGAGAGCACACGCGGCGGGCTGGTATCTGCGGAAAGCCCCGGCGGAGACCTTTCCGACGAATCCAGGCTCGGGCCCGTGGCCGCCCCGGGCGTCGAGTTATCGGGCCTAGAGTCCTCGGGGGACGCGCCATTACAACATAGGCTTTTGACCTCCGTCGGAGCGTCAGGCGGGCTTTCGGCGGCCTATCTCCGGCTCCCTGGATCGCAGAGAGTCGCGGCACGGCTCGTTCGAAAGGCCCGGCTCTCTTCTTTCCATAGACACCGGCCACGAGCCTCTATCTACCCGGGTGCCCGAGCTGCGCCTCGGGGAAGGAGCGTTAGCGGTAGACGCATTTTGCGCGGGCCGTCCCGAGGAGACCCTCGGTCGGACGTCCGCCAGCTTTCGTCCTAAGGCGAGGACGTCCACGAGCTTTCCAACGCCGGGTAGCGCGCGTCTCTGCGCCGCCGCGTTCCGGAGTTATTCCCGCGCGACCCTTCGACCGTCAGGGCGCGCTATCTCCGCGGGGAAAGAGAGCACACGCGGCGGGCTGGTATCTGCGGAAAGCCCCGGCGGAGACCTTTCCGACGAGTCCGGGCTCGGGCCCGTGGCCGCCCCGGGCGTCGAGTTATCGGGCCTAGAGTCCTCGGGGGACGCGCCATTACAACATAGGCTTTTGACCTCCGTCGGAGCGTCAGGCGGGCTTTCGGCGGCCTATCTCCGGCTCCCCGGGTCGCAGCGAGTCGTGGCACGGCTCGTTGGAAAGCTCCGGATCTCCCCTTTCCGGCGAGACCGGCCACGAGTCCGTGGCCGCCCGGGTCGCGGAGCCGCGGCTCGGGACAAGAGCGTTAGCGGCGGTCGCTTTTTGCACGTTCCGTCCCGGGGAGCCCCGGGGGTCGTTGACGAAAACTCTTGGCCGGAAACGCGGGGCTCTCTCGGCTCTTCCGAGCGCGCCCGAGCACGGGTCTCTGCGACGCTGCCCGCCGGAGCTATTCGGGCGCAACCACCAGGCGAGCCCGTGCGATTTCTCGGCGGGAGTAACGGACACCCGCGCGGGGACGGCGTCAGCCGACAGACCGGGCGGAGATCTTTCCAACGACGCCAGGCTCGAGTCTCCAGCCCCTCCGGAGCCGGAGTTATCGACCGACAAAGTCCCGGTTTCGGGCGGGGAAAGGCGCACTTTTACCCGGCTAGGTTAATAGGGAGCATACGGTAAAAGACCCGTGCCGGCTGTCGTCTCGTGCGGCGGGCTCGCGGCGGCCTATCTCCGGCTCCCCGGGTCGCAGCGAGTCGTGGCACGGCTCGTTGGAAAGCTCCGGATCTCCCCTTTCCGGCGGGACCGGCCACGAGTCTCTGGCCGCCCGGGCGGCGGAGCCGCGCCTCGGGGAAGGAGCGTTAGCGGCGGTCGCTTTTTGCACGTTCCGTCCCGGGGAGCCCCGGGGGTCGTTAACGAAAACTCTTCGCCGGAAACGCGGGGCTCTCTCGGCTCTTCCGAGCGCGCCCGAGCACGGGTCTCTGCGACGCTGCCCGCCGGAGCTATTCGGGCGCAACCACCAGGCGAGCCCGTGCGATTTCTCGGCGGGAGTAACAGACACCCGCGCGGGGATGGCGTCAGCCGACAGACCGGGCGGAGATCTTTCCAACGACGCCAGGCTCGAGTCTCCAGCCCCTCCGGAGCCGGAGTTATCGACCGACAAAGTCCCGGTTTCGGGCGGGGAAAGGCGCACTTTTACCCGGCTAGGTTAATAGGGAGCATACGGTAAAAGACCCGTGCCGGCTGTCGTCTCGTGCGGCGGGCTCGCGGCGGCCTATCTCCGGCTCCCCGGGTCGCAGCGAGTCGTGGCACGGCTCGTTGGAAAGCTCCGGATCTCCCCTTTCCGGCGGGACCGGCCACGAGTCTCTGGCCGCCCGGGCGGCGGAGCCGCGCCTCGGGGAAGGAGCGTTAGCGGCGGTCGCTTTTTGCGCGGTCCGTCTTAAATCGCCCCGGGGTCGGACGCCGTCGTGCCGGGTACCGTCGGACAGCTCCGGCCCGGCGCTTTCCGACGGGCCGCGCCGCGAGTCTCTGCGACCCCGCGCCCCGGAGCTATTCGGGGAAAACCGTCGGGCCGTTCGGGGGCGCTATCTCCGCGGGACGTCGCGCCTCGCCCTCGGGACCGGGATCCGTCGAAAGCCGTTTCGGAGACCTTTCCAACGGCGCCGGGCTCGAAGCTCCACGACTCCCAGGGCCGGAGATATCTTCGATCGAAAACCGGCGGATCGGGTCCGGCGGAAAAACCTAAGTCCCTCGGGGTTGACCAGTTGTTAGAAAAAAATAGCGTTCAAAACCTAAGTCCGTCATCTCTGGAAGTCGCGGCAAACGCGAAGGGGAAAACGGTCCCGTAAGGCCGACGGATGACGTTCCGGTCGGCCGGAAAGCACGGCGGAGAGGGTTTCGAGTGCCAAAGAACCGGTGCGCGTTCGCTAGGTGTCCCGCGGTAAGGTGTCGGCGGGTATATAGGAGAGGTGCTCTTGAGAAACGTTTCAATGAAATATTTCTAAGTCCGAGAGTTCATTGAAATGTTTCTAAGTCGATCTCCGGAGGTCGCGTCGACCTCACCCACCCGGCCGACAGACGACACTCCGGTCGGCCGGTTGTCAGCGCGAACGGCCTCTCTCTCCACGAGAACCAGAAGGAGATGTGAAATATCTCTAAGTCGATCTCCAGAGGTCGCGGCGGGGCGCGCGGCCTCTTTAATCCGAAAGATGACACTCCGGTCGGCCGGTTGTCAGCGCGAACGGCCTCTCTCTCCACGAGAACCAGGAGGAGATGTGAAATATCTCTAAGTCGATCTCCAGAGGTCGCGGCGGGGCGCGCGGCCTCTTTAATCCGAAAGATGACACTCCGGTCGGCCGGTTGTCAGCGCGAACGGCCTCTCTCTCCACGAGAACCAGAAGGAGATGTGAAATATCTCTAAGTCGATCTCCAGAGGTCGCGGCGGGGCGCGCGGCCTCTTTAATCCGAAAGATGACACTCCGGTCGGCCGGTTGTCAGCACGAACGGCCTCTCTCTCCACGAGAACCAGAAGGAGATGTGAAATATCTCTAAGTCGATCTCCAGAGGTCGCGGCGGGGCGCGCGGCCTCTTTAATCCGAAAGATGACACTCCGGTCGGCCGGTTGTCAGCGCGAACGGCCTCTCTCTCCACGAGAACCAGAAGGAGATGTGAAATATCTCTAAGTCGATCTCCAGAGGTCGCGGCGGGGCGCGCGGCCTCTTTAATCCGAAAGATGACACTCCGGTCGGCCGGTTGTCAGCGCGAACGGCCTCTCTCTCCACGAGAACCAGAAGGAGATGTGAAATATCTCTAAGTCGATCTCCAGAGGTCGCGGCGGGGCGCGCGGCCTCTTTAATCCGAAAGATGACACTCCGGTCGGCCGGTTGTCAGCGCGAACGGCCTCTCTCTCCACGAGAACCAGAAGGAGATGTGAAATATCTCTAAGTCGATCTCCAGAGGTCGCGGCGGGGCGCGCGGCCTCTTTAATCCGAAAGATGACACTCCGGTCGGCCGGTTGTCAGCACGAACGGCCTCTCTCTCCACGAGAACCAGAAGGAGATGTGAAATATCTCTAAGTCCATAATCTCTGGAAGTCGAGGCAGAATCGAAGGGGAGCACGGCCCCGAAAGGCCGACAGATAGCACTCTGGTCGGTCGTTAAGCACCACGGACAGGGTTTTGGGTGCAAAAGAACCGGTGCGCGTTCGCTAGGTGTCCCTTAGTAAGGTGTCGGCGAGTATATGAGAGGGATGGTCTCGAGAAAGGTTTCAATGAAATATTTCTAAGTCCAAGAGTTCATCGAAATGTTTCTAAGTCCATCTCCAGAGGTCGTGGCGGGGAGCGCGGCTTCTGTATCCCGAAAGATGGTGTCCTGGTCGGCCGGTTGTCAGCACAAACAGCCTCTCTCTCCGTGAGAACCAGGAGATGACGTGAAATATTTCAAAGTCGATCTCCAGAGGACGTGGCGGGGCGCGCGTCCTCATCAACCCGAAAGACGATACCCAGGTCGGACGGTTGTCAGCACAAACAGCCTCTCTCTCCGTGAGAACCAGAAGGAGATGTGAAATATCTCTAAGTCGATCTCCAGAGGACGCGGCGGGGTGCGCGGCCTCTTTAATCCGAAAGATGACACTCCGGTCGGCCGGTTGTCAGCACGAACGGCCTCTCTCTCCACGAGAACCAGGAGACGACGTGAAATATCTCTAAGTCGATCTCCAGAGGACGCGGCGGGGTGCGCGTCCTCATCAACCCGAAAGATGACACTCCGGTCGGCCGGTTGTCAGCACGAACGGCCTCTCTCTCCACGAGAACCAGAAGGAGATGTGAAATATCTCTAAGTCGATCTCCAGAGGTCGCGGCGGGGCGCGCGGCCTCTTTAATCCGAAAGATGACACTCCGGTCGGCCGGTTGTCAGCGCGAACGGCCTCTCTCTCCACGAGAACCAGAAGGAGATGTGAAATATCTCTAAGTCGATCTCCAGAGGTCGCGGCGGGGCGCGCGGCCTCTTTAATCCGAAAGATGACACTCCGGTCGGCCGGTTGTCAGCGCGAACGGCCTCTCTCTCCACGAGAACCAGAAGGAGATGTGAAATATCTCTAAGTCGATCTCCAGAGGTCGCGGCGGGGCGCGCGGCCTCTTTAATCCGAAAGATGACACTCCGGTCGGCCGGTTGTCAGCGCGAACGGCCTCTCTCTCCACGAGAACCAGAAGGAGATGTGAAATATCTCTAAGTCGATCTCCAGAGGTCGCGGCGGGGCGCGCGGCCTCTTTAATCCGAAAGATGACACTCCGGTCGGCCGGTTGTCAGCACGAACGGCCTCTCTCTCCACGAGAACCAGAAGGAGATGTGAAATATCTCTAAGTCCATAATCTCTGGAAGTCGAGGCAGAATCGAAGGGGAGCACGGCCCCGAAAGGCCGACAGATAGCACTCTGGTCGGTCGTTAAGCACCACGGACAGGGTTTTGGGTGCAAAAGAACCGGTGCGCGTTCGCTAGGTGTCCCTTAGTAAGGTGTCGGCGAGTATATGAGAGGGATGGTCTCGAGAAAGGTTTCAATGAAATATTTCTAAGTCCAAGAGTTCATCGAAATGTTTCTAAGTCCATCTCCAGAGGTCGTGGCGGGGAGCGCGGCTTCTGTATCCCGAAAGATGGTGTCCTGGTCGGCCGGTTGTCAGCACAAACAGCCTCTCTCTCCGTGAGAACCAGGAGATGACGTGAAATATTTCAAAGTCGATCTCCAGAGGACGTGGCGGGGCGCGCGTCCTCATCAACCCGAAAGACGATACCCAGGTCGGACGGTTGTCAGCACAAACAGCCTCTCTCTCCGTGAGAACCAGAAGGAGATGTGAAATATCTCTAAGTCGATCTCCAGAGGACGCGGCGGGGTGCGCGGCCTCTTTAATCCGAAAGATGACACTCCGGTCGGCCGGTTGTCAGCACGAACGGCCTCTCTCTCCACGAGAACCAGGAGACGACGTGAAATATCTCTAAGTCGATCTCCAGAGGACGCGGCGGGGTGCGCGTCCTCATCAACCCGAAAGATGACACTCCGGTCGGCCGGTTGTCAGCACGAACGGCCTCTCTCTCCACGAGAACCAGAAGGAGATGTGAAATATCTCTAAGTCGATCTCCAGAGGTCGCGGCGGGGCGCGCGGCCTCTTTAATCCGAAAGATGACACTCCGGTCGGCCGGTTGTCAGCGCGAACGGCCTCTCTCTCCACGAGAACCAGAAGGAGATGTGAAATATCTCTAAGTCCATAATCTCTGGAAGTCGAGGCAGAATCGAAGGGGAGCACGGCCCCGAAAGGCCGACAGATAGCACTCTGGTCGGTCGTTAAGCACCATGGACAGGGTTTTGGGTGCAAAAGAACCGGTGCGCGTTCGCTAGGTGTCCCTTAGTAAGGTGTCGGCGAGTATATGAGAGGGATGGTCTCGAGAAAGGTTTCAATGAAATATTTCTAAGTCCAAGAGTTCATCGAAATGTTTCTAAGTCCATCTCCAGAGGTCGTGGCGGGGAGCGCGGCTTCTGTATCCCGAAAGATGGTGTCCTGGTCGGCCGGTTGTCAGCACAAACAGCCTCTCTCTCCGTGAGAACCAGGAGATGACGTGAAATATTTCTAAGTCGATCTCCAGAGGACGTGGCGGGGCGCGCGTCCTCATCAACCCGAAAGACGATACCCAGGTCGGACGGTTGTCAGCACAAACAGCCTCTCTCTCCGTGAGAACCAGAAGGAGATGTGAAATATCTCTAAGTCGATCTCCAGAGGACGCGGCGGGGTGCGCGGCCTCTTTAATCCGAAAGATGACACTCCGGTCGGCCGGTTGTCAGCACGAACGGCCTCTCTCTCCACGAGAACCAGGAGACGACGTGAAATATCTCTAAGTCGATCTCCAGAGGACGTGGCGGGGCGCGCGTCCTCATCAACCCGAAAGACGATACCCAGGTCGGACGGTTGTCAGCACAAACAGCCTCTCTCTCCGTGAGAACCAGGAGATGACGTGAAATACTTCTAAGTCGATCTCCAGAGGACGTGGCGGGGCGCGCGTCCTCATCAACCCGAAAGACGATACCCAGGTCGGACGGTTGTCAGCACAAACAGCCTCTCTCTCCACGAGAACCAGGAGACGACGTGAAATATTTCTAAGTCCATAATCTCTGGAAGTCGTGGCGAAATCAAAGCGGAGAACGGCCACAAAAAGCCGACAGATAGCACTCTGGTCGGTCAATAAGCACCATGGACAGCGTTTTCGATGCAAAAGGACCGGTGCGCGTTCGC
>JAWHQN010000213.1:7500-105839 GCA_033220385.1 Triplophysa yarkandensis | reverse complement strand
AAACATTTGTTATATATTTGTTTACTCTGACCAAATTCATTTTGAAATGTATCAAAAGGTTATTTTTAAAATGTTTTTGAAAATTCACACGAAATTAGTTTGGGTTCAAGTTCAAATTTGAACTTTGCTCCCACTGTAGAAAATATGAATATGCAAATTAGCTCTGCCTCCCTCAATTATACCCAAGAGCAGGTGAGCGAGAAAACGTAAAAATTGCACAACCACCGGTACGAACAACTTTAATTTACACGCGGAATACATGAAAAAGGCTTGGCACATATCACTTCCAATACGTCCCAAAGTTCTGGATAATACCATATAAAAAACAACAACAAGAACAACAACAATAGTTTAAGATACAGCATGCCAGTCTGTTGCCACTTTTCACCTGGCAGTCAATGATTTGGCATGCATTAACACGACGGATCTCAGACACACATCGCTGTCAGGTCAGGCAGGCGAGTTGGGCGTTTCTCATGCACCATTTGTAGTTTGCTGGAGCTTAGCTGGTGTTCCATCTAAATTGCTCCCTGAAGTTATTGGATTTTTGCGGAGCAGGCAGACGCTGACAGCTACAAGTTACTTCACGGGCAGGCGTTAATTAGGCCGGGATGGAGCGACCGTGAGGATGCGGTAAGGAAAAAGTAAAAGAGGCCAGGGAAAGAAATAGGGTGTCTTCCTCGACTGAGATGCTGACGGTGAGCTGTGTGCCGGCTGCTTTCTTAAACTACTCACTTTCTATTAGGTCAGAGATGCTGCATGGGCCTTTCTCTCGTAATGCAGAGATGGGAGCTGGTGACAGTTGTGGAGCTCCGAGCTTGTCAGACCCAATGGTCTCAAACACAGTTTCCCTTTAACACGTTCTGCATACGATTACAGGTGTATGCCAAATATTTCAGAAGCTCTGGAGAAGGTGGGAGAGGAGGAAGGAGAGAGGACAGGCTGGTAAAATGGCTAAGTTTATCGTTCCTGATGTTATTAAGAAAAGCCAAAGAAGTGCGGTGAATATAAATGCGGGGAAATGATGTGACGGAGTGTTCCGTTCGCTCTTGGTTGCCCTTCACGTCTGGTTTTTCATACCTGTTTATTTACATTTTACTCCAATTCTTAGAGGGCGACCGCCAAGGTTTGGTTTCAGAACAATTTCTCTCATTCGTTTTTCCACTGGGAATTTAAAGTAAAGCAAAACTAACCAGCTTTGAGATGAATCAGGGAACACAATGTTTGGTTTAAAGACAAACCGAATTTGACAACTAGGAAAAACGTTTGCATGCTAAGAAATCCACAGATCAATAGACAATGAGGAATAGCTATTGATTTTAAGTATAAGAAGCAATGTATATAACATTTATTATTAAAGTGCCCCTGTGGTTGATAATTTTATGACTGTAAACTTATATTTGACTACAATTATTACTTTTAATTATTTTACTGCGAGTTATTTTTTCCTTACTTAAAATCGCTTGATTGTAAATCCTCGGCTTCTTGAAGTTCAAAGGCACATGAATATGCAGAATTAGCTCCGCCTCCACTCGTTTACATTCAGAGTTCCCAACGCTTCTAAAAGCTGAAACAGCGATGCCCGTAACCGTGTGACATGTTGAACATCTATGGCTTGAACAGCTGATTCAAAAGGTCAAAATGTTTGATGTGATTGGTTACATCATTTATGACATCATTAACCGAGGAAGTTCAAACGGCATTCTGTCATTGGTAAATTTGAGTTTATGGGACAAAATGATTTCAGGAATGTAGTTTTCTCAATGAAGCCAGCAAATAAAACATCTTCTTAACGGACTCGTAACTTCTTGAGATGTTCACATAATAACCTCAAAGCACTTGGTGGTTCTCCTTGGTAGATCTTACTTGTTAGATATATATATATATATATATATATATATATATATATATATTATATATATAACTTTGGAGAAAATGAATGGGATTTCTTAGTTTCCAAAAACCCACTGTTGTATTGTGAATTGTAAAAAGGTTTCATCGTATCCATGGGTCGAAGAAACCTTTAGTGGCACACTCGCGTAAACTTCTGTAATTTCAGTCACATAATATAAATCAGCCATTGTGTCTATTCTCTTAATACAGCTTCCCTTGTGCATACAGAAATAAAAATGAAATGTCCAAATATCAAAAGTATACTATCCATGCGTGAAAAGCAGCTCGTTTAAATCCCTTATGACAGAAATGCTTCTGGATCAGTTGAGGCAGAATGGAATAGAATTATGATGCTGTAAAATCTGTGCACGGCCCCTTAGACTGTCCAGTCCCAACCCTGAAACACAAACAAAAATAAAGGTTTACAAAAGGGAAATCAGAGTTATATGAAGTGCAAACAAACAAAGTGTCATAAGCTCTCAATTCAGAAATAAACAAAGAGAGGAAACGACAAAAGGGATCCATCACTTACACAATAAACACAAGAACAAGCTTACAGGATCGCTTTTAAAGTATTATAAACCTTGGTCTTATGAAAGTAAGTTGTGGCATATTGATCGTAAACTTTTTTGACACTATCATTTAACACAAAAGAAAATTCTGTAATGAGTTATTTCAACCTCAGATTGTTCCAAGTATGTGTACAATATTTTAAAGATATTTCAAAGAATGTAAACAAATTACATTTCTGGGGCACCATTGATTGCTAATTATAAGTAGTAATTACTAGGCTAGTAAAATGTGACCAGAACAATTTAATTTTCTAAAATTTTCCAATATATCTTTTTTTTGTGTTCAACTAAAGACAGTGCACTTTAAAATGTACATCATGTGAAAAAATCTAAATTATTGATTAAATTTTCCAAAAATGTTAAATATTATTTAAAGTTAATGTTATATAATTACTGTAATATTAATGTAATATAATTACATAATTTAATGTAATATAAAATTAAAGTTGATCAGATTGGCTTATTTACTTATATATACACCACATTTAAACAGCATATTTACATCATTTTAAAGCTTTAACATTTCTTATGGTTGGTGTATATTGTTTCAAGTTAAACACAGTAAAACATTTTGAGTGCAGGTTTGAAACAGCTTAAGGGTGAGGAATTCATAAAACATATTTTTTTGGGGTGAGCTAGACCTTTAAATTTTTAAGTACTGACTTTTCTTATCAAATGTCCCACTTGTACATTCTATAGCTTATTAACCATGGAGAGCATTACAATTCACATTACTATTAACAAATTAAAATGAATTCCAACAATATCTTAAGTTGCAAATGCAAATTAAATTAACTCTTTGTCTTTAATATTTACCTACAATATTGTACATCCATTTTATATGCCCACTACAGTAAGCCTTGAAGTTCTTTCTTCTTTGATTTAATTTTGTCTTCTGCGATGTCTAACATGCCACAATCTGAACCTCGAACTATTTAAAAGTTGTTTCTGAAAATGAAACACCAAGCGCGTCGGTCATTACACACGCAAGTCCGTATAACACAATGGCCTGTCAATGCCGCCCCTATTACAATGATACACCTTTAAAAGACTGTTGCGCGGGCATGGTTTAGATAGCTTTCATTAGATGCCAATGTTCCAATCTCATCCAATCACCAGTGCCTAAACCATTACAGCAGGTAAGTCCAAACTTTTAATGCACTCTGCTCCACACTTCAATCCCTGCGGACCGCTTCCCTGCTGCTAATGCTGCTAGAGGAATAGCTTTAAATGCATCATTAAACCTGCAGAGAATTAACTTGGACAGAACTTAATTATGTCAACACACAAGGTATTGCGAGTTTAAGATTTGAGGAAAACCAATATTGCAGGCTGGAGAAAGAAGTTGGTTAGTTTAGATCCATGATTAGAGTCGATGGGCATATACCTGGCAGTGCGTTGGATCAGGACAAAATGAAAAGAGGGCGATGGGTGTTATGTCGAATAGTTAAAAAACGCAGCATTTTTGAAACCTTTGCCCGTTTTTGAAAAGGAACATTTGGCAGCATTCAGCAACAAGTCAGTGGAATGAATGATGCCTCGCAGATGTTTACGAGACAATATTTCATCTTCAAACTTGTTTGCACATTGTTAAGTATAGGAGTCATTACTGCACAACTTCCAACATTCTTTAAACAACTGTTTTGGTGATGTTAGATGGCAGATGCTTTAATCGCAAACTGATTTACATCGCATTCAAGGTTAGGGACATTTCCCAAATGTTTAACATTTACTTCTGTAATACTTTTGAACAATATTTTTCAACACTGTATCTGTATCACTGTACATCACACGTTTATTGTATTGAAATGTATAAATGTTTGGTAGCATGTCAAAGAAGCACTAAAGGATTTGAATTATATATTCTAAATTTGCAGTAAGCAATGTTTGACGTCACTTTACTTTAGAATAAAACATATTGAAGAATTTTCCATGTAGTTTTATACATTAAGTAATCTTGGGACCTAAATGCTACCCTTTCGAGGAAATGTCCTGTATACTACAGTCTTGGACCCTTTCAAACATGGCTTTCCTGGGAATGAACATCCACAAAACCCGCTGAGATCTTTGAAACGCACAACAGTCCTGCTCAAATACAACAGGACGCGTTTTAGAAGTCATTTAGTTTCCCTTAAACTCGCAGATGTAACTGTCAAACCCCCGCTGCACATTTTGATTCTGATTCGACTTGATCTGATGGCGGGCAGGAAAAATATTGAGCGAATCTCATGCGTGAGGCAGTAACTCTTTTTCTGGCCCGTCATCCATGTTCAAGTCAGCCGAGCGCCTTGAGAGGATTCCTGACTTGCGTCTATTCTGGGTCCTCTGCTCACTTGTATCAAGAGATCAGAGGGAAGAGGTGATGGGAAGTTTTTCTACAGGCTTTGCTGAAGTGCGTGAAGATATCTGTCTCTCCTTCGACACGTTACTTTGACTTGAACGCAGACTCACGGAGTCAGACGCAGACAGGGGAAGGTGTCTGTGAACAAGGTCAGCTGATTCTGTACAGGATCTTTCTTTAGTATGTTTCTATAAAATACACAAGGTAAGATCGTCTAGCTCAAAAGTCCTGTAAAGAGAGATGTTTTACCGTTAGTTGGCAAATATATTGTTCATGTTTCTCTATATGGTGGGACACGAAAATTTAATTCTTTTTTTTTGTGCTTTTCTTAGTTTTTTTAGGATACATTTACGTTTTTTTTTTCCAATAATCATAATCTATTAACACTAGAATAAACAATACAATTTCTCTTTACCTCTTATTTTATAATGATGATGTAACACTCAAAACTGACACTTTAGTTAAAAGTGTTTATATAGTTATTATATTAAATAAAAAAAATCGTGATACAAGAACACGTTTGCTGTACTGCTATTACCCTTTATGACAATTTATCATTTGTAATAATACTGCAATATTATGCAAAAAATAATTTGTGATTGATTGTTTGGTAGTCCCCTAGTTTTGTTTCATAATATATGTTTGTGTATTATTTATTATAATTTTTTATCTATTGAGACAAACATGTAATAGTTTACATTTTTAGGAAATATTTAGAAAAGTATAATTAAATTATAAGAAGAATATTATATTTCCTTAATATATATGTCCTATGTTTATTTGTTTCTAAATACAAAAATATGTACACAGAAATAAATTACGTACATTGAAGTATTTTTCATATATTGTAGTGTTTATCTTTAAACATAAACTTTTATTGCAAATGTACTTGGGGGGTCAGTCGTAACCTGATGGTTCAAGTGTTGGACTCGTGATCCGATGATTGCAGGTTTCTATAATCTGTACCAGCGGGAATACCACGACTGAGGTGAGTCTCTTGAGCAAGACACCGTTCCCCCCAACTGCTCCCCAGGAGCAGCATAGCTGCCCACTGCTCCGGGTGTGTGTTCACAGTGGGTGTGTGTTCACTTACTGTGTGTGATCCCAGCGTGTGTGTGTGTTCTCTTTCTGTGTTTGTGCACTGGGATGGGTCAAAAGCAGAGCAGAAATTCCCAACGATGGGACACCATACTTGGCCATACGTCACTTCATGTCATGTCACGTCACTTCATATCACGTCACTTCACTTTATAAATTCTGATTTATTTTGACATCCCAAAAACTAAGAACTTGCAAATTTAACCTCTTAACAAGAGACCAATTTTAAAGCAATGTTATTAAAAATACTATAATAGAAATGTAGACGCGCTAAAGACAAGCTAAAATCCTTTCTGACCTGTCCACAGGCCCTGTACAGGTAAAGAAGCTCCAAAAGGGAAACACATTTCATCATTAAATGCTCAAGCCAAAATAATGCTCATTATTCATTTCCATTTCACCAAACATTTTATACATAAAAATTAAAATATACAAACTCGCCTCTCTATTTGGCAATGTCAGAGAATTTCTGAATGAATGAAATTTAAGAAAGACAGACTGTTTCATGTCACAGATTTCTGTGTGACTCCAAACAAACACATCAATGGCAAAAAAACACCGTGAAAAACTCACTCCAGCTTCCCTCATGCGTCTCTAAGGCCTCCACAACCCTTCTGTAATCTATCACACAAATGAACACACACAATATTTTCACACCTGGACAATTTCCCAGAACCCACATGTCTCCGCACCAATCTCCATTCGGAAATGAGGCAAATTGCAAACGCGATACATCTAAATAGAAGCAACTTGATCCAGCGTTGAGAAAATATGGCAGACAAACAAGGCAAAACCGAAGTGAAGGAACAACATGGAAGGAGGGTTTAGATCTTGGAAGTGAAGACACACGTCAGAGGGATGGCGGTGTTTTCCAATACAGTTTTTACTACATTTTCAATTTTAATATTCAAAAAACAAATCACCAAATAGTTTTGGAATGACGCAACTCCCTTAAAATAAACGTCATTGCACCCAACTGTTCCGTCCCATAGGAAACTCGTCGAAAAAAGACACCTCAATTTTACTTTTTGTGTGGAGAAGGACTCATTCCGACAGACACGTTCATTTATGTCGAGCCCTGAACGCTAATTTCCTCGGCCTATAGGTGAATGTTGAGTTCAGACAAACATTGGCGTGACGCTTCTCATTGTAATGTAGCTCTGTAAATCCAAAGCAGCATTCATTCCCTTCTTCATTGCATTGAAATGGGAATGCCATATTTCATTCCTGTCCCCGGTAGACTTATTTATTTATATATTTACAGTACACCAACCCCTACCTTCTGTTCCGCTCGCTCCAATGTAAATGATAGCAGCGATGATAATGAAATTCAGGGATGGGAAATAATCAAAGAGCTACATGCTTATTCCATACTTTGAAGATTAGCCAAACGGGGTATAATATGTCACAGGGTGTTGAAGGGTCTGTAAAACTACTCCAACACCTCTGCGCAATTAAGTTGCCGAAGCATCACTTTAGAACACATTCTCCACAAAGCAGCAAAATTGGACTGGGGCTTTGAAACGGACGAGGAACGGCGTTACTAATTCTAGTTTGAATGTTGAAGCAAGGGATGGAAATTTTGTACAGTCCAACTGACGATTGGTATTCAAAAGGAATTTCGATGTCAGAACATGCCTGTGGGAAGGTACTGAAATTCTAGCAACTGGGAAGGCAGACAAATCTGCAAATTAATTTTAATTTTCTTCATTTTTGTTAGATCTGGGTGAATGGCCATATCACTTTAGCAGGCAACAGGCTACAGTAAATGGAAAAATAAATATCAACCCTATGTAAAAAAATAAAATCCTTTATATCTTTCCTTCTTTTGTCCGCAAACTCTTTTTTTTAAATGTACAAATTTTACACTTTTTCTATTGCTATTTCTATTTTATTCCATTGTTGTTGGATTTACTTCATTTTCTCATGTACATTATTTAAATATAATTTGAAAAATGAAGTTAAACCAACTCAATTTAATCTTGTGGAACCAATGTACTTGACAAATTAAATAATACCAACATTTTTTTCTGAGCATTAATCCTGCACGCTTTAGTTTTACATTTTAATTATGTAAACCCCTTATATTTGAATATATTTTAAATTGTCCGATTAATAAAAAAATAAAACTGATGCTAACAATATTTTAGATCATTGTTTGTATATTAATTTTGTGTTATATTTGTAATAAAAGCTATTTGTAATATCTCTTGATTATAATTTAATATGATTTTAAAACACTTAAATGATCAGATTATAGGCTTATATCTAAAAATTATTCTAATAAAAATCTAACAAACTGACGGTTAACTGTAAAGCTTTAAAACAGGATCCTAACCTTTATCTCAGTAAACGAAACCCCAAATGTCCCAGTGCATTGTTACAATTGATTAAAAATATTGACGTCTGAGAGTCCATGACACTGAAGTGTACACCGTGAGTTTATAAAAGTTTTCACATCAATGTGTGATATTTATAAAAAGTGTTCATAAATGCAGTTTAAATGTACTTTTTTCACTTGGATCGGAGAACAGTCGGTCTTTTCCTAACATTAAACTAACAAGCAGATCGTTAGTGGAAGGTGCCCAATTACTGCTCTTACATCATTGTTTGGCTCGTATGTGACCATGTAAAACATGACGCATACAAGAGAGACAAAAACGAACAAAAAAAAAATCACCCGTGTCATCATTCGCTGCGTTACTGTATGATTTCCATCTCCCGATTTCCCTTCCGGGCCCCTTGGCGTTAATTATACCCGGGTCTCTCTCTCTCTCTCTTCAAGCGAGTCTTGCGGTAGAAGTGCATTAATCTTGATTCTCGACTCCAGTACAAAGCAGTGTTTGAAGAGTCTCCTTTGGTAAAGCCCCAAAGGCAGGGGGATTCAGATTCAGAGAATGGGGGGGTGAGAGGAAGAAAAACCTTGAGCGATCCACAGCTCCGTTTTCTCGGCGTCTGCAACTTGCACATGCTTTCTAATGAATTTTACAGGGACAGAGCTCCGCCTGACTCCATCAGCCATTAGCACTTAGCTGTGTTTATGTCAGATTTGGGCTGACTGGGGTCTCTCAGGAATCTCAAAGGTCAGCGTGTTTTGTGTGCACATGGCTGTCCAGATCAGAAATGATGGCTCCGGTTTGGAAATTTAATTGAATTTAGTTCCGATGTAAACCGGGCGGAGAGGTCTAACCTGGAAATGGATTCCTGAACTTTAAAGTGTCATGCTGCACGAGAGAGCGTTACATATCATTTTAACATTCATGAATTTACTACATGTTTTTGTGATGATTTGTACAATACAGAAGGTTACCGAACCTTTTTAAAGACGCTTCCTACTGGTCTTCAGAGCTACCGGTCTTTTTTAAAGTCTGGTTTCCAACATGTGATGCTGATGTGAAGGTGTCTTAAAGGAATATTTCACCCCAAAAATATAATAATTCTATCATAATTTATTCACTTTCGTGCATGTTGGTCAAATAATGTATATGACTTTATCTTCTGTGAAAAAACAAAAGAAGATATTTCCAGAAACGTCTTTGCGGTTTTGTATCTATACACTGGAAGCCAATTAATTATATTTTATATATATATAAAATAAAATAAATACGGTAAAAATATAAAATTACAGAAATTGACTGCAAAATAATTTTCAAAACTAATTTCATACAACTGTTATCCACTAAACTGTTATATCTAACCGCATTATATTGGCACCGCAACTGCCAGAAAATGACTGTTTTCTACAATGATAAAATCCATCAAAATGGTAGAAAAGAACATATGAATTATCATACATTTGTTGCCATACTTTTACAGTATTCTACTGTACTTTTACAGTATGAAAGGAAAGTACACTTTACACAACATAAAAGCACCACTAGTGTAGCAAATCTACCATTATTCAGTTATAAATTTTAACTCATATATGAAAAATAACTTTTTTCTCCCCTACAGGTTTTTATATTGCTTTGTGTAACTTGGTAACCTTCCTGTAGCACTTGTACACGCTTTGGATAAAAGCGTCTGCTAAATGCCTAAATGTAAATGTAAATATATGCAGAGACTCTGTCAGGTCAGTCCTCTCTCAGGCCTGGAGCCTCAGCACCATTCAGGATCTACTTTCGCTTCTTCAGTTATTAGAAAGCATCACACATCCCTGTCTGCCTTTCTACTTGTTGATTTGAAGTCAAAGAAGCTCATGTGTGATTCGCTTGAGTAACAGATTCTTCGATGTTTTTCCTGTCACAGAGTCAGCACACAGAATCCACAGATCTGATCTGGCCAAACATATTCTTAAACATATGAAAGAGCAGTTTATCCATACTGAGAATAGATAATAATCACATACTTAACCTTATTTTATTCCTTGATGCAGTGTTGTCAATGTCTGGCAAGTTTGATTCCAGATTCAATTTGTTTGAAATGTCATTGTCTGTGCTGCTAAAAACAGCACTTTGGAGGAATGCACACACTGTAAAAAATGCTTAGGAAAAAGGATTAAACCTTTTTTTGTGAGTGTAAATTGTTTCACGCATTAACAAAAGCAAAAAGAAATGTCTCTTACTAGATTGTTAGTGTTTCGGCTCATATCCATTGCATAGCTTGTTGGTTTGGACTTCATCCTTTGTGTTTCAAGACTTAAAACCCTAGTCAAACCCTTACCCAAACCTAACTATCCAAACTACTAATGCTCCTTAAACTTGCCAAAATCATGTTGGGTTGATGATGTCAGACTCAATCTCCAAGGATTTCCTGAAAGCAAGCTTCAACACCTCACTATACAAACCGCCATTCCGATTGGCCGCACAGAAACTACACACTTTACTGTTCAAGAGATCTGTTTTAAACATCATTATGCAATCATTATGGATATTATGGTAAATAAACCTAAAAAAATCTAAAGCAAATTGTTCTCCAACCCATCTGGGATCTATGTCGAGCATCTCCGAGTAGAAGTGCTGATATTGACTGTCTGAATATACCACGGTCAGCAAATCTTAATATGCACAAGCAGCAATATAATGCACTCGAAATACATGCAGACAATAATAAACAAGCACCAGAAAGTACTACAGTGCTTCTGCTGTTATTTGGACAGAATACCATACTAATGCATATTTCACCATGTACCGTAAGAACAAGAATATTGCCAGTCATAGAAATACAGTACATAAATATAATAACATATATATTATCAAATAAAAGTATGGGACAATTAAAGCACCACAGTATTTCTCATCTAAGTATGTCTGACTCGACTAAACAAGCATACACAGCTATATTTAGCAGCTCTAAATGATTCACACCCACAAATGATTTGTGCCGAAAAAACCTTAATAAATCATGTGACAACCAAGACATCCAGGCCACGGCCGACAGCAAGTGCCGCCCTTCGTGGCAAAGCATACGTGTGTGCTCATGTAAAAAAGCACAAGTTTAACTGACAAGCAGAAGTCGTGCGTTCCCATCGGACCCGACGTGAGATGTGTGCTGGGTTTATGCATGAGCGTGTGGAGACGGTTTAACAGACAGAGGGAATCTGCAGGGACACCGCCGGAGAAGATATTCAGCGTGTGCAGACGGAGAAAGCCCGAGGCTCAGAGATGTTGACCATTACACGAGCGGTCTGACAGCATGATGGAAAAACACAACAGAGTGAGCCATGCATGCAGGACATGCAAACAAGCCTATAGATGGATACCTGAAAACATATTTCACCCCAGATCAATAATGTGTGATATATATTATTTTTAATCACTTTGATTTAAAAATATATTTAAAAAAAATCAGATTAAAAATGTGCGCAAGGGGAATACCTTTAATGTAATACTATAATTTTTCCCAAAAGCAACATTTAAATTAATTCATTAAAATCAATGGCAATTTACAAATCTTTCATTCTATTTTTTAATAATAATAAAATGTGTTGATTAAACTTTAAATTTAAATTTAAATTAATTTCACGTAATTTTGCACTTCAGTACTTTCTCTACAGGTAAGATTTAAACACTAAATATTTTGTGTGCACATCGATCACGCAGACCCACACATACACAAATACACAATAAAACAAAAGTCGAAATCGAAGAAAAGCTTCAGTGAAAAGCACTTTAAAAATGAAGTAATATGTACAGGATGACAGATAGTGAACCTTGTGTCATCCCAAAGCATTGTGGGTAATCAATATCGCCTAATTGAACCCTTAGGCCGGATCCGGTCAGTAATACAGAAACACTTGATAGGCGAAAGACACTGGAGGAGGATGACCTGTGTCAAGAGATGAGTGAAGTGAAACTCCTCGTGTGTTCATTAGTGATCATTGATCTACTGCCTCCTTCCTCCTTTATCTTCATCTCTTCCTTCACCTCCTCTTTCCCTCCTTCTGTCCCACCTTTGGGGGCTTCATGTCAGAACAGCCATTAATAATGCAAGAACAATATACCGTAACCAATAGCTTAGTTCTTGCCACAGTTCCAATTTCACATTTGAGATGGATGAACACTTCGTTTTGTGTCTAAATGAAAATTCTGTCGCCATTTACTATCGTCTTGTCATTTCACATCTGTATGACTTTCTTTTGTTCTGCAGAAGACTAAAGAAGATATTACAAGGAAGGTTGGAAACCAAAGAAACCCATTGACTTGCTTTTGTTTTTCTTCATACAAACGAGGGGCAAGGGTAATACTGTTAGATTACAGTCATTCTTCAAAATATCTACTTGTATGTTCTGCAGAAGGTTATGCTTTTGAAATGGCAAGAGGTGAGCGTTATTTTGAGTGGAAACACGAGAGCATCATTAACAGTACTCTATTCTTGTCATTTTCCATCTGTATGACTTGGTTTTGTCTTTTGAACACATGGGGAGATATTTTAAAACATGTTGGTAACCAAACAACACCAATTGACTATTTTTCAATAAAATATAAATAAAAAGTGTACCGCTGTTGTTAGGTTACCTACATTATTCAAAATATCTACTTTTGTGATTTTGTAGAAGAAAGAAGTGACAGTTATAAAAAGCAAGTGGGTGAGATTTATTTTTATTTTTATAAGTGTAAATGTAACAACATCATTTACACTTCTCATATTCTTGTCATTTCACATCTGTATGACTTTCTTTTGTTCTGCAGAACACTTAAGAAGATATTACAAGGAAGGTTGGAAACCAAAGAAACCCATTGACTTACTTTGATTTTTCATCATACAAACGAGGGGCAAGGGTAATATCTACTTGTATGTTCTGCAGAAAAAAAGAAGTTTATGCTTTTGAAATGGCATCATTAACAGTACTCTATTCTTGTCATTTTCCATCTGTCTGACTTGGTTTTGTCTTTTGAACACATGGGGAGATATTTTAAAACATGTTGGTAACCAAACAACACCAATTGACTTCTTGCCAATAAAATATATATAAAAAGTGTACCGCTGTTGTTAGGTTACCTACATTATTCAAATATCTACTTTTGTGATTTTGTAGAAGAAAGAAGTGACAGTTTTAAAAAGCAAGGGGGTGAGATTTATTTTTATTGTTCTAAGTGTAAATGCAACAACATCATTTACACTTCTCATATTCTTGTCATTTCCCATCCGTCTGACTGATTTTTTTCTACAGAACATAAAAATATTTTGAACACAACAGTGTTTGACTTGCAGTGTTTTTTTTGTCCACACAATAGAAGTGAAGGGGTACTGCTGCTGTTCGGTAACTGATATGTCTCAAAATATCTACTTTATGTTCTGGAAAAGAAAATCACAGGTTTAAAATGGCAGAAGGTTTATCTTTAAGGTTTAAAACCCCATTGGTTTAACTTCAGATTAAGAATTCTCACATTATTCCCATCCGACCTTACTTCCGTATTACACCCTTTAAGTTGAAGTACTCTCTCTCACTCTCTCTCTCTCTCTCTCTCTCTCTCTCTCTCTCTCTCTCTCTCTCTCTCTCTCTCTCTCTCTCTCTCTCTCTCTCTCTCTCTCTCTCTCTCTCTCTCTCTCTCTCTCTCTCTCTCTCTCTCTCTCTCTCTCTCTTACTATAAATCCTTTTCTTTCTCACTCTCTTAACGTGTCTGCCAGGATGAGATATTTTTAGAGCGACAGCAAATGGTTAAGAGGAATATATAGGATGGGAATTAAATCAATATTTTAGTACAGTACTTAAGGTGTGGGTGGGCGAGCCATTATCTGCCACTAATTGCCCCTATCGGGTCTGTGTGTTGAAACTGATCTCTATGACAGCCATTAAGTTTCATATCAAGTCTTGAACCACCAGGGTGAACCATTACTTTTCCTCTTAGGATGAAAGGAAATGTGGCTATATTCTCCAATATGTGAGGGCGTATACCAGCCTTTTGAACTTAAGCGTTTTCATTTGTAGTTGACTCACAGCTCAAACACATAACACACACACATGCCATCGGGCTGGCAGATCATTACTTTCTGGAAATAAATATTTATCTGTCTTTATTGTGAAAGAGGTTCTTTTAGAATGTGACACATTCTGTAATAAAGGAAAATACACTTGACATTTTTAAGATGGAAGCAAATGGAAAGTTTTGCATAAAGTGAGAGTTTACCCAAAATGTAAATTCTGTCATCATTTACTCACCCACGTCATGACTTTCTTTCATTTGCAGAACATAACAAATATATTCAGGACATAAGTCTTGATAGCTGAGCAACAGCGTGTATATCAGGCAAGTCAATGGATACCACCATTGTTCAGTTACAAACATTACTTAAATATCTTTTTTGTGTTCTGCTGAAGATGTCAATTCAGACTCATGATCAGGGCCATATGAAATCTGTGCACTTTCCTTCTGGAAAAATCTGCGGAATATTGCAGGATAGATTTAAAATCTCAAATTTTGAATAACGATCTTAGAATAAAAACACAAAACGTGTGCATGAGCTCTGTGCAGTGCAGAACAACCACGTGTGACATCACATCGATCGCGATAACAATCTCTCGTGATGCTTTGACATCATGTTTTATTCGCATCGCATGTAAGAGTTGAAATACAGCTATCAGAGCTCAGAACTAAGTTGAAACGACTTAATTTAATAGGGTGGAATAGATGTACATGACAAAGTCATTTTAAAAGTAAGTAATCCCAACAACAAATTTTTGTCAATGTTTTTGAAACCCAAAAATGTAGTGTTTCTAACAATCCCTTTAAACCAGATAATGCATCCAAATAGCAAAATGAACTATTTGAATTTAA
The DNA here is from genome assembly GCA_033220385.1 of Triplophysa yarkandensis. Taxonomy (NCBI): domain Eukaryota; kingdom Metazoa; phylum Chordata; class Actinopteri; order Cypriniformes; family Nemacheilidae; genus Triplophysa; species Triplophysa yarkandensis. The sequence continues at coordinate 90,717 of JAWHQN010000213.1, read as the reverse complement.
ATGTCTTCTCATTGCTTACAAGACCACCACCGGTTCAGCACCCACTTACCCTAACTCACTAATGCAAAGATATAGGCCCTCAAGATCTCTGCGCTCCGCAGATGAGCCGAGACTTGTGGTACCAGCTCAAAAGGGTAAGAAATCTCTCTCTCTCTCTCTCTCTCTCTCTCTCTCTCTCTCTCTCTCTCTCTCTCTCTCTCTCTCTCTCTCTCTCTCTCTCTCTCTCTCTCTCTCTCTCTCTCTCTCTCTCTCTCTCTCTCTCTCTCTCTCTCTCTCTCTCTCGAACGTTCTCTGCTTCAGTTCCTCGATGGTGGAACGATCTGCCTCTGGCTTCACGCTTGTCAGACTCGGTCTCTATCTTTAAAAAACTCCTAAAAACTCATCTTTTCCGGCTACACCTAACTCACTAACTCACTTCTTTTCTAACATACTCACTCTATCAAAAAAAAAAAAAAAAAAAAAAAAACTTTGCTTTATTGTAGCATTGTTGTAGCACTTGTTCACCTATTGTTGTATCGGCTATTTACCGCTTCATTGTCTCCTCGACTATTGTAAGTCGCTTTGGATAAAAGCGTCTGCTAAATGACTAAATGTAAATGTAAACTAAATAACAACAAAAAACGCAGTATATTCATCTCAGTTAAGTATCAATAAATGAGCATTACAGACACTTCTGGACGAAATAAAATCCCATGATACTGGTTCACATAAATCATACACACTCACTTTTATTAAATAAAAGATAACATGCTGCACGCTGCATTATATGAACTAGTCAATACACAACCTGTCATACAATTTTAAGATGAATCGATCATTCCGGATTCAGCTGAGTATGAGGAGACAGAGTTTGCCTACTCTGGAAATTTCACCAAAGGTCAGGACACGAATCGAGTAAAAAGTTTCAGCGCTGTGCGATTACGGTCATCAAAGACCAAAATCTAAAGCATGCGGCGATCAACATGAGTGTAAATGACTTGAGATTAAAACTGAGCTGCAGGAAACGCTGCGGCCGCCGCATTACTCGTCCTGAAAATTGCAAGGCTATTTGGTCTGAAACACTTTGTGTGGGATTGCAATTACACCTCTCTTTCTCTTTCTCATCCTCTCTATCTTCCTTCTTCCAATCATCATCTGTTTTCTAAACTGCTGGAGGGAGCTGGTTGTTTTTTATATTAGACTTTGATGTATTTCTCAGACTCCAAGTGCTTGGCAATAAAGATATCTCTCTCTCTTCCTCTCTCATCTCCCTCTATCGGGATGCACGCTGGGAGCGAGTGGGCGGAGCATCACGAGCGTCGCGGATGCTGTTTTTAATTTTCACTTTTTCCTATCTTTAGTTTTGCAGCTGTGAAATGATTTTTACTTATTGAGCGCAGGTCGCTCTCGGGGTTTGGGAGTGTGCTAATTGTGCTCCGATAAACATAGAGGTGTCGGGCACGTGGGGTTGGAGTTGTGTTGTGTGGCTGTAGGGAGGTTGTGCGGGATGATTGTGTTCTGCCTGCTTACAGAATGAATAATGTCAATGTCATTTTCACCATTAAAAAAGCTAATGAGGAGGTTGAACACAACATTGTTGTTAATGTGTTTACTCCTGTTCTGCCTCCGTCACTGTTAGCCGGAAAAGTCCCTTTATCACATGGCCTTCTGTTGGGATGTAATCTAAAGAATAGTCATTGAAAAATGATAATTGTGTCAGTATTTACTCACTTCCAAGACTGTTTCTGTTCTTTGTACTGAACATTAGGGACAAACAGCCTTAGTTACATTTCACTTTTATTGCGGGGAAACAGAGCAGCGTGATTTTAAAAGAGAGTTGAGGGATTTTAACAGAATGAACGTCTTAAGACAAGAAAATCATTTTTATAAAGTCACTAAAAGTTCTAATCAAAAACAAATTGATTGTACAGCCTCCACTTTCTTTAAGAATATGTCACAACCCAACATTCTGTTAAATTACATCTGAAAGAAGATATAACTAAGATAACATTAATACTGGCATTTAACATTTTTTTTATTTTTAAATGAGATAAATAATTTTGTCAAGTCAAAGAAAAAAGGTGCACTTTGCCACAAAGAATAATTCACTGTAGATAATTTTGAAAAACAAGCAATAAATGACATTAGCTAGCGTTATTAAAGTATGTCTAACCAGCATTATAACCTGTTTGCCAAAGAAGAACTATTATTTGGCTAAATACACTTAAAACTATGTACAATAAAACTTAAAATATGTGAAATAATGTAATGAAAAAACATATAAAATATATGTTCAATGTAAATGTATATTAATTTAAATAATCTTGTTACATGACTATCCTATATGCATAAATGTATGTTTACAAATGCTAGTTTCCGCACTTAAATTAAAGTGTACAGTCTCTTACTCGTCTGTCAAATGTTAAGCCACTAGAACTCATAAATCTCCAGCTTCTGAGAATAACCGTTATATTCTCCTTCAAAAGCACTTGGTACTCTGATGTGTAACATAAATAATAAATGAATAAATCAGTAATGTCATTGCTTATTTAAACTGTGGTTACACTGCACTGTAGTGTTGTTTGATGTTGCACATTCGACTTTTGGATGTCTAAGCAAACTACACTAGTTCACAGAGCAAAAACTATTGAATTAAATCTTTTTAATAGGAATTGAGTTGGGTATGGTTCAATTATTGATCTTTTATATTTACAACGCGGCCTTTAATCCTCAGACGTGACCTTTCCACAGTCTTTCAGTAAGAACCTTCGATCTATAAACTTAACAAGCTATATTTACAGTATTTGCTCTGGGCTGGATCATGGTTATGTAAGGCCCGTGGTTTTGGTAGCTTCTGACGGAATTTGACATGCGCTTGTCAAGGTTTGAAACGCACATAAATGAAGGATTTTCTATTTAAATTTGAGGGTCTTGCCCATATGGACAACACAAACAAATTTACTTCGATGGACCTGAATATGTGTCACTGCTGATCGGCTACCAACTTACTTTTAAATATCTTCTTTTGTGTTCTGTAGAAGACACAAAGTACATACGGGTCTTTAAATGACAAGAGGGTGATACATATGATGATGTAACCACATTTATAATGAGATCAGGTCAAAGGATTGAAATTATAGTGAAATTAATGATCATAGTGATGATAGTTTGATTCTACCAATTAATTTCACTATGATTTCATACTTTAACATGATCTTACTCGGTCAATATTAAAGTTCTCAATGTTATATACACACAGAATGTTCCTTACTCTGTGTAGATTGATTCATGTTTTAAAAAGTAAATCACAAAAAATGACTTTAGCTAGGATTTCACCGGCAGGGTCACATTTATTCCTAGTCACAGCTATGAATAAATCTAAATAGTTGAAGTATGCAAAAGCTGATGATGTATTTAATTTTTACAGATTTCTTTGGGAATAGAAACAGGATTTAGAGAAAGAATAGAACAAGGTGAAGACATCAAGCAGTACAGCGGCAGAACTGAATGCCGGCGTTCTGTCTATAGTTCACACAGACACTGGAGAGCAGTTACATGCACACTTCTCTACAGATAACTGATAACAGCTCTCAGTGATACAGTATGTGTGTCAAGTCTCTGCTACAATAGTGGTGACATTCACAAATGTTTCCAGAACAAGCGGGAACCTAATATGCCTGTGGCTTGCTCTATGTCTCTTTTGATAAGTGGTAGAAAGTCTAGAGCCTACTCGAGCAAATCTATCTAATCTGCGGACGATTAGACATCTCTCCACGACCGCTATAGGCCTGAATGCTGATACTATAAAGTTAACTCTTTTGAAGTCAATGTGGAGACAGATTTTTTATATAATGTTTGTTGCAAATCTTACAGTGTGCAGTACATGGATTAACGCTATTAAAAAATGATCTCTATCATTTCTTATCACTAATGGTGTACGTTTTAAGAAATACTTATTCTTTTTATTTAGATTTTTTAACCTCGTCCAACAAACTACACTGTAGAAAGTATCCACCACAAAAATAATTATTAAGTTACATTTAATTACTTAAATCTTTTAGTTACATTAAATGGATTTGTCAGTGCAAAATAATGAATTAATTGAGAAAATCCAACAGTTAATATCTTAAAAATGTAGAAATATATTTGTGGTTTATGTAATGACAATGTAAGTATTTATTTAACATAATTTAATACATTTTTGCAATGTACAACAATAATTGTATGAATTCTAATAGAGATATTTGAGTTAGTCAGTTTACTTAATTTTTAAATTACATGTACACAAAATTTAAATGGTATTTTAAATTAATTTAAAAGCTATAATGGAGTTATGTTGAATACAAATTGTTAAAATGTAAAAATTGTGCCTTACGATTAACAAATCATATAAAGAAGAGTACGAGTTAAACACTTTAATTGCCTGTGCTTTTGTATTTTTCATGATATGTCAATCACTTAATACCATGAAATCAAGTATTTCTACAGGCTGATGTGCTTCTAGGCTTTTTTACTCCAAAAATTAAAAATGCAGCTATTGATAACATCGTCCTTGTAAAGGTCAGAAAAATGACTGGCAGGCATGAAGCATTGAGAATCACAACAGAAGTATAAAGCATGAGATGAAAATGCAGAAAAGCCGCATGCGGTTGAATACAAAACATAAATCCATTAAATCATCTATAAACCCAATCTTCACGCTTTCGACGTGGAACTAAGCATAGCTAGACTGATCTTCTTCACAAATATAATTAACAGGAACATTAACCTGGACTATATTTGCTACAGATGACATGATATCCTCCCATCCAATTCAGTTTCTCTGAGTCACCTAACACCTTAAAAAATCTTTTATTATACCCAATGATGATCAAAAAGTCTTCAAGTGGCACCGAGGCTAGAAAGTTTCAAAAGCATAAAGTTAAATATTCACTTCTGGATTTTAAGGCCATTGACAAACGCATCCAATTTTCTTTCAAACGTCTAGATCACGATCGCTGAAACCTAGGGTTGTAAGCCATCTGGATAACTCCATACAGATATAATTTAAACAAATATACGCTCATCTGAAATCTTCCCTTTATATGCAAGATCATTGAGGTTGTTTTCAATCAGCCGAATGAATTCCTAAATTCAAATGGCTACAATTTTCCATCTGGTTTCTGACTACATTACCGTATCAAGATAATAATCATGATGTTCAGCTCAAAACTGCAGAATTCAAGCAGAACATCAGTGCTATCTGATCACTGTTGACCTAATTGTCTAGGGATTCTCAGATCGATAGATCGGTTTGGGTTGGAAATCACATGCTATGTTTTGAACGGCACTCGCTAAACTAGGTAGATCTTATGAACCGATCTCAATTAATGACGTCAAAGCGTGATGACGTATACGATGGGGGATGTAACGTTTTGGCATTGCAGTCGTGTCATCGCCACTGTGGAGTGCTTGTAAAGTCATATTAAAATTTTTACTGTATAATGAAGACTTTTTAGTACTCTGTTAAAGCAATAGTTACAATACATTCATTATATATTTAATGTTAAGTTTAACAATAATTTTTACAATTTAGAAAGGTAACATCTATAGAATTACTTCAACTGAAAAAGTTAACATTGATCAGATAGCTTACATATCAGTTATATAAACTTAATGCATTAGAATCGCCATTGGTGTCCGCAGATCACCAATAACAAATCAGTTCTCAGTATAGATGGCTCGGAGAATCCCTACTATACACTGTACGCACACAACAACCCTTAATCATAGAGATTGGTTATATTTAACAGTTTCCTAATGCCCCTAACATAAGCTAATGTCCCTGAATGGCATCCTGGCACGGGCCCCGATTAAAAAAACAGTGCCAATTTCTCAAACGAGAGACCGATCCGTTTATTCTTTACTTTGTAATTAAGACACGCAAGTAGTAGGTAAAAATAGCGTGACTTGTCGGAGTCAGCGTGTCAATCTGCTTCCTACGTGTCTGGCAAAGCAAAATATGGTGTTTTATTTCCATGTCTTAGCAACAAGAAGCTTTTCTCTAACTTTCACAGCCCCCTCTCTTTCACATAGATTTTCCTGCACACATGTCCCCATACGTTTACACCTGACTGTGACTTTTTAATGATTCAAAGCACTGGTGATTAGCGGTAATCAGGCTTAGTACGCTAGGGCAGAGAAGACCACAAGGCCGCTTTAATGACTTGACACTCAAATGAATTCGTCATGGCAACCATTGACCTAGTGGATATTATAGAAGCAGAATGTCAAGACTTCAGGAACTTCTGGACGTCCTTCACGGAATAAAGATAATGACGCCTTATTAAAATGGCCATCACTGTGGACCTCATGCGCTCGAAAACACTTGTCACAGTCTGGCTTGGATGCCACTGAGGGGTGAATTGAGGATGCCTTTGAAAGTCAATTAAGAAAAAAACGCGATGTAGAAATTGTGAATTCAAATGTAATGCTATTTATAGATAGGCAAGTAATTGCTTTAGACCACTTCAGAAAAACTTTTAGTTTTTAACACTGCACAGAACATTCGAGCAAATTGAAACGGAATCAAAATCTTAAACAAATATATTTGAAACCAGAAGTGCTTCTAAACCAGCGCTTGAGTCTTGCAAAGGGGTCTGTGGCTTTAATACCTTTTACATTATATACGATTTAAAATGCTTTAAAAAAATGATTCATTTATTTGATGGAATGTTTCATTATATTAAAATAAATGAATTGACCAATTAAACGCACCACTTCCCGGGAAGAACACTGCACATTTTGAAAAGCTTCACATATTAATGTATCTGGTATACATTTTCTTGGCATGATGGATTAATAAAAGTATTCTGCTGTTTTTTTTTAAGGCATACAAAGAAAATTGTGCATGGACAGCAAACTCCAGCAAATTGAAATCAATTAATAATAGGATTTTAACTTTTGGACAAACAAGTTGAATACCTTTATCATAAACAGATTACCTGTGGTCTCCAGCTTTAGCTCTTCAGCGGTGTTGCGGCTGAAACAAAAAGAGAAGAAACAAGTTATCTTAAGAGAAAAACAAGAGGTAAACAACTCAAGGCTAGTAAAAAACAGCGTTGCAGTATTGAGTTCAGCCAAGCTAGTAACAACCAGCTCAAGCTCAAACTCCCTGGAGTGCAAACTGCAGTCTGTACAGCCAGCATCATTACAACCTGCCCAACACTCCAACAGAATCCTGCTTTTTTCTCCTCTTTGTTTTATTTTTTGTGTGGTGGGGGGCTGCCAAAGTATGTGACATTTAACCATAAGCATGCGACACGAACACATTCAAACAAAATAGCGTATGGGCATACAAAGCTAGTCTAATGGGAGAGTCAGATGAATAGAAGTATCCTGGGGTGGTCGGTTCAGTTGCCAGGGGTTGCGATACCCTGCCAGACAGAGAGAGCATGAATAGCATGAAAAATTCTATAATGATGACGTCGGCCGAAGGACAAAACGTATAAAAGATGAAGAAAAGATTAAAATAGAGGGTGAACATTTGCGTTTACGTGCACATCTATAGGTGAGCACAGTCACATAAAACGTCCCTGTTGCGATGTTTAGAATTATAAAGTTGTCTCTGTGTATTGAGAGGTTTTGAGATAGTGAGCATCAAAGTTTTGTGTATAGCAAAAATGATATTAGGAACAAAACTCTTTCATACGTGCAAAAGACAGAAAGCCTTAATGTATTCTTAATGTACATTATAATTTTTTTTTTAATTTTGTAGATGGATATTAAGTTAAAGACAACCTTGGTTCTGTGGTGGTTGAGATATTCATGTGAGTTCTCTCTTTAAGTTTATAGGGAATGATTTAATTTCAGTGCATGATTCTTTGTAGTCAAGTAAGGGTTAATTTCAGGATTGTCACATCTACAATGCTACATTTTGCTTATAATCGGAAACATGAATATTAAAATATAGTAATTATCAAATGTTCGGCTATATCTTTTTGTAAGAATCAGCTCTTCAAGTCAAGACAGCATAATAAGATTCAGATAATCCTTACATGCTGCTGTGATCAGACCAATCGTTCTTTAGGTAAAGCCTTGAGCGAGGCCACTAGACCACAGACACCTTGCTGGCTACATCAATGACCAGAGAGAAGAGACATTAAACATGCTTTGCTCCAGGCGTGGGAAAGATTTCCTCGAGGCGAAAGTACAACGGTTAACTCAATGAATATGGAAGATGGGGATCATGATCAATTTGAAGATAGAACGTGCCAGATGGAGCGTGAGAAAATTTGAAGCAAGAAATGACATTTTCAATGAAAATACAAGTTGAGCAACGTCTGGTCTCCTCCATTTTCTCTCTCTCACTTTGGCTCTGTCTTTTTTCATCTACAATGAAGATCCTTAACATGAATAGAAAATAAGGTTTAAAAAAATTCATTGAAATGTCTTTACATTCCTGGTTATGAAAGTAAATAAGGACTTGGGTTGCCAAGCTCCAATACAAAAACGACATAAAGCTACAAGTATATGATGTTATTTTTGTTGCTTTAAAACTCGACTTGAAAATCAGTAAAAATATACAGTTTTAATACAGGAATGTTGATATTCATTATTTTAGGTTGTTTTACCTGTAATTTACAATGTGCACTGCCTTAAATTACATTTCAGTATGTACAGTAATGTCTGTAAAATAAAGGGCAACATGTAGTGGTATTTTTTTTACAAACCCTCTTTATTTCCATTGTAAAATGACATTTCAAAAATTCTGTCTGCGCTTCACAAAATAAAAGGTCCTACAGGTTTATAAATTCATTTTTCTACAAACTGTCCTTTTAGAAACAGCCGATGGATATACAGTATTCCTACTGTCAACATTTTATGTCATGTCATCTGAAAACAAACCACATGTGAAATATTCATGAGACCCCTATTACCCCACACACACCGTGACCTCTCCTCTCCGTCTCCTTCTGTCTCTTAAACCTTCCTTCTCTCTTTCCCTTTGCCCCCAGCCATTCTCTCTTTTTCCTCTTTCTCTCTCTCCCTGACCCTATTCACCTGTCTGCTTATTAAAATCTCATAGTATTAACTCTGCTGCTCATGGCCAGGCTGAATAATTCAATCAGACTAAAGGAGTCAAATGAATCTTTAATGACATTAAAGCCACAGGGGGAACAGAACCTGGACTCTGCCAGCGTTTACTTTGGCATTCACCTTAGGGGGGATCGGCCGATTGTTCTGTTTGACAATCGCCACATTTTAGACAGAAACATTGATAAATATCACAAGAGCTTCATATTTTGAGTAACAGAATAAGCATTAAGTGAAATTCCAACAGAAGGATTTATGTAATTAGAGATCAGATCTATTTAGTACCAGAGTTCTTTATTAAGTTCTTCACTTTCGGATTTATTGTCATCCAGTTGCATTAAATATCATAATTGCTATAATGCCATTTGGGCCATTACGAGACAGAACCATGGATTTTTTTTACAGTCCAGCAAGAGCCCGAAATAGCAAACATTAATAGAACGGATATATCAATGTAAAAAAATGCACATTGTAAAAGGATTTAGATCGGTCCCAAAAATACCACTGGTCTGAAGTTTAATGTCTCTTAAAGTAATGATGATGTTTTATCTTATGAGACCATCACAAGACTGGATGAGAGACTGACCTGACTTGGCTTCTTCCAACTCTTTGGCTTCCTCGAGTTCTTTAGCTTCTTCCTCTGCGAAGAATCAAAGATGACATGAAATTAGTAAATGAAAATAGTTAAAAAGTAAAAGTAAACATAGTTAAATGTGAAAGCCATTGAATACCAGCAGTGTAAAGTGTACTAATAAATGTTATCACAAAATATTTACGCCATTCTAAAAATTTAATTTATAAAGGAGGATCTGCTGAAAATGTACATGCATATATATTCAGCATGTCGCTTGCATCTTGTATTTTTTTAAAGTGATAGCTCAGTAAAAACATAATTTATTCACCCTCTTGCTATTCCAGAATTGTAAGCCCTGCTTTTCTTAGCGAAAATCGCAGGAGAAGATATTTAAAAATGTCAGTCGAAGAAAACTGTTGTTCATCATTGTATTGGTTTTGTGACTATAGAGAAGAAGTCTATGTTGTTTTCTTGACAATATTTTTCAAAATATCTTCATTTGTGTTTTGCTGCAGTAAGTCATGCAGTTTTAAAATGATTACTAGATTTTCATTTTGGGATGAACCCTTTAATAACTTGTTTAAAACCCATTATACTTCTTTTTTTTAGAACTTTAGGCCATGTACTGTATAATCGCAGTACAAAACTCCTTTCATATTATTTACGATGATGACGCTAAGATAGTCTGTGTGTACTGGACTTTGAAATGAATAAAAACTTAATAAAGAGTAAGCAGATATAAGGAAGAGAAAAGGGTGAGATGAAGGAAGAGGAAATAAGTTTATGGCAAAGCCAAGACTGAATCAGACACCTTGAGAGGAGATAAAAAAACGAAGCCACATTGTTCATTTCCTTCTCTGGTGGCTCTACGCCCCGATATCGGAGCTAACAGGCCAATCTTAGAAGCTGTTCATTTTAGTCAGGATCCCCCTCAACCTCTCCACACACATTATGACAGCTAGGAAAAATGAGTTACTCGCTTCTAGACTCTGACTGACCCTCTCAGCCTTGTGCTGTGATGTCTGAGGCGAGGAATGTCCAGACCGATCTCCTCCACTGTACCCACAGTGAACGCCGAGCAGAAAGCATCAATTAGGCCTGGACCTGTTGGCCCACCCCTTCTCCACAAGAGCTTGACCATTCTTGTCCATTTTAAGTCTCCGCACATGAGCTTTAGAGAGTTTATGGTTTTCCTGCAGACTCAAGCCTGTCTGATGTCACAGTTTGGGTCTGTAACAGTGTGAATTAAAACCCTGTGCTATGGAAATAACTGCAGTATTAGCAAACATTAGAAAGAAGATTGCTTTTTTTAAGTCTCCATTTTATCCTAATTTATGATGATATATAATACTGAAATGAAATAAAATTCAACTTAAATATGCAGAAGTAAGTACAGATATATTTAAGTTTAGTTTAACCATAACTACAATTGTGTTATCATTACTCGCTCATGACATTTTAAACCTGTATGATTTTCGTTCTTCTGCAGAGCAAATGAATATATCTTGGAGAATATTGGTAACAATTGACTTGCAATAGTTAATAAGTACCAAAGTTAGCTAGCTTTATTAGTAGTTGTGTTTAGTTGTATTTAAAAGTTTATAGGGTATTAAAATATTCTCTTTTAATAACTCTTTTATTTTTATAGTTTAATTTGAGTTACATTTTAGTAATGTTGTTCCAGCTTTTTGTTCATTTACCATTTTGATAAGAAAATGTATTTAATTTGAGACTTGCTTTATTGTTTCATTAAAGAGTTTTTAAAAAGACTTAATTTGAATTTCCTTTTTTATTTAGTTGAATTTTTCCTAATAATTTTCGGGCCAGTACATTATCTGATTTCAAAAAGTAAAACATTTTGGTTTTAATTTGTCCCATACCTAAACTTTTGGATGAACGATCCTGTAAGATGAGAAATTACTGGGAAATTGGTGAAATTTTTTGAAAAATCAAATTATAAAAATTATTTTTGATATTTACGATATATTTCATGGTTTTTATCCTGCACCTTGCCAAAGTGAGTTCTTAACGACAAATTAAAATATAGAAATACAAAGAAAGATGTTAAATTGATCTTGGTTAAACAAAGCAAAACTGTCAGAGAAGACGGAGAACAGCAGGAGTGAAGTGTAAAAGTGAAGTATCTGACTCACTCAACGACTCAATTACTCCAACAGGTTACTGACCCGTTCAATGAATCTTATTCCCGAATTCCTGCACGGGTTACTGGAGAAAGAATAGGTTATATGGTCTCGACTATCTCGGGCGAAAGTCTGGGCGATGTCGGCGTGCTCTTTCCACTATTTGTGGTTATACAGCTAGATATTTACTCTTTCCTTCACTCTTCCTCTCTCTCAGTCATTCTGTGACTTTCTCGGTGGAATACCGTGGGTTGCAGATGTATTTTTAAAAGCCCAGGGGTTTCGTGCAACGCGGTATGACCTTTATTTAAATGTCTCCTACACTACACACAGGAACTCATTACAGTTGATGTGGTGGTACCTTCGCATACCCAGGAAAGCGACGTTCATCTGCTCTATCCATCTCTTATTTAGTTTCTTCGTATGATTGCAAAATCCATCTCTACCTCTCCATCACTATTTCTGCCCCCCACACGTCATTCTTGTTGTTTTTCTGTCGTTTGGCGGTCCCTAGTTACACGACCAACTAATTATCTATCCAGCGTTAATGAACTTCCCACAGCGTTGGAGGAAAGACAGGGCAACAACGAAACTCAGTTCCAATCGCCGTCTGGATTTTCGCATTCTGCTCGGAGCGCCTGCCACGGCAGAGCTAGAGGGCTTCCACGTGAATTATTGCTGGGTACAGAGTTCTCACGAGAAGGGCCGAGTCTGAGTCATGCAGAGACGGTATTCATTGAACTTTGTCAGATCGGCTGAACATACCTGACTATTAGCTTAAGTTGAGATGTAACGCTAATACCAAATATCAAAATGCAGAAGATTTAGAGGCAGGATGATTTTCAGGGAGCAAAGATGAATGCTTTTTAAGAAGGGTTCAAAGATGGATGCAGCGAGGAAGCAATTGTTGTAAATGACAGAAAACATTCCTGTCCATTAAAACGGTCTTGTTAGAGAACAAGCATAGAGTTTTTTCTGTACAGGAAAAAAGTAATATCCCCTCGGTATCTATATTAAGCAAGGATTTAAAGAAACTGACATCTAAAGCTGGCCGTTTTTTTTATTCTATTTCCAATCTAGAAATAAATGGTTTATCTAATACAACAGTAATGATTACACCGTATTAATGAGAAAATACTCATATACTGTGTATAAAATGTAAAAATGTTGAAACGCTGTTACGATATCATATAATACATTTATTTATTGTTCAATTTTTTAAGGAGTATATATGTTACCCATGGTAATTTGGTCGAAAATATTAAATACTGTAGTGTTTATTTGTTAGGGTAGACTCGCTTTAAAAAATAAAGTGGCACACCAGTATTGCAATTCTACAGGTAGATGCGCAACCCTAAACTACAGTATAATATTTACATTAATATTGCATATCTTTTAAAGTAGAATAATATTAGTACAGCCTGCTAGATTTAAAAATCTCACCGAACAATTCATCCAGCAAAACTGGACGACTAGCATTGTATGTACACAAAACCACCGGGGACATTTCTCAAACCTTCTTTTGTGTTCCACCGAACAAAGAGTCATCCACACATGAGGCAGAATAAATGATGAGACATTCTTTAAAATTTAACCTCAAATATTGACTTAAAGGTGGACAAAAAATGGACCGCACTTTCTTTATTCAAGTCACATTTTACACAGGGCTAGTGTGAAAGCCTCTTTCATCAAGGAAAGCTATTCGTCCCCATACCATTCCTACTAAACAGACACCTTTTGCATCTACATCTACATAGGGCATCAACTCTTGGATACACACTTAATGTACAGGTAATGACCGTGCACCCTTAAAGCCTGTGCACCCTGTTTTCCAAAATATGTGCTTGCAATTTTTGTAGCAAGTGCTTTCTATTTTTGTTTGCAATATGGTCTGCTAGACAAGACTAGACAACCATGACAACTCCAGCCCTCTGTGTCCATGACAAAAAAAAGAATAACCAGAGAAACAGACTGCTAGACTAACAAAGTATGGTCCTCAAAAACTGTCATTATCTAATATCTTTATGAGAGACCCAAGGATCAGCCTTAAGATGTGATTTAGTACAAGACCTTATTCTTGAGGACATACTTGCTGGGAAGTGTCCTTACCAGCTCTCAGCTCCTCGCAGCTCTCTTTGATCTTCCTGCGGCAGACAGCAGCCAGTGCGATGAGCAGACCCAGCAAACACACGGCCAGGCCCACAGTTACCCACAGTGCCACAGGTGGGAACACCAGGTTCTGGCCTGTGGGGGGGAGAGAGAGAGAGAGAGAGAGAGAGAGAGAGAGAGAGAGAGAGAGAGAGAGAGAGAGAGAGAGAGAGAGAGAGAGAGAGAGACCAGAGAGACCAGAGAGACCAGAGAGAGAGAGAGAGAGAGAGAGAGACCAGAGAGAGAGAGAGAGAGACCAGAGAGACCAGAGAGAGAGAGAGAGAGAGAGAGAGACCAGAGAGAGAGAGAGAGAGAGAGAGAGAGACCAGAGAGAGAGAGAGAGAGAGAGAGAGAGAGACCAGAGAGAGAGAGAGAGAGACCAGAGAGAGAGAGAGAGAGAGACCAGAGAGAGAGAGAGAGAGAGAGAGACCAGAGAGAGACCAGAGAGAGACCAGAGAGAGACCAGAGAGAGACCAGAGAGAGAGAGAGAGAGAGAGAGAGAGAGAGAGAGAGAGAGACCAGAGAGAGACCAGAGAGAGAGAGACCAGAGAGAGAGAGAGAGAGAGAGAGAGAGAGAGAGACCAGAGAGAGAGACCAGAGAGAGAGAGAGAGAGAGAGAGAGACAGAGACAGAGACAGAGACAGAGAGAGAGAGAGAGAGAGAGAGAGAGAGAGAGAGAGAGAGAGGAGAGAGAGAGAGGAGAGAGAGAGAGAGAGAGGAGAGAGAGAGGAGAGAGAGAGAGAGAGGAGAGAGAGAGAGAGAGAGAGAGAGAGAGAGGTATTATGTTCGAGTTATGGCATATCTGCTGTCATTACAGTAGCAGCCTGACAACCATCATCATCACCATTACCTTCATTAGCATACACAGTAGCACCATTACCAAATGTACTAAACAACAAACTCTTCATCACAATCTCATTTGGTTTTAATATCAGTGCTCAGTTGGTTTATACTCTGTATGGCTCTGGTGATGGACTGCAGGGTTTGGAAATGAGAACAGGTTATTAAACAGGACTGGTTTCATATAAAAAAAAGAAGGGATATTGGCATGTTGTGATAGATCCACATATGTATTATATCTTTAAAATACTGTTTATATACGTTCAAATTATTTTTAATTTCATACGCAAGTTTAATCAGTTTAAATGTATGGATTTAAAGAGGCTATGTGCTATATGTGAACAATTTCTATCTACATGCCATGTCTTCTTACGTGTGTGTCCTCTGACAGCCTCCAAAGTGCGATTTCAAAACCTTTCATTCTAGACCTTTATTAATATTAATTTTGTGCTTTGTATTTTTTTCTGTCAATAAATTACACAAAAAATACAGGTGTATGAAGATGAAGAATAAGAGAACTATTAACCATGACACGTAACAAAAACGATAAACGTGTGTCATTTGTTAAGATGTACAATTAACATGATATCGATGATTGTAATGTTTAATATCAATGTTTAATAACTACTGGTATCTTGTGAAACCCATGGTTGGTATTATAAACTAATAGTATGATAAAAGTATGATTAAGACTCCAGATTTGTTTCTAAAGGAAATCTGAACCAGAATCATTCAATTCCTAATAATTCCTGTCCCCATTTTGACTTTGAGATTAAAGGGTACTTAAATTATTTTAAGGGGACGCCCATGGCTGCTTCTCGCAGTGGCTCAGTTTGGTTTCGTCCTCTCGATTAAGTCTCGCTGGATTTTCCTCTCAGTATGGTGCAAAGCAAGCCCCAATTCCGACTCAATATTTTTTACACGCTCCCACGTGACTCCCTAAACACTGTGTTATGCTGTCATGACGGTATCTAATTTTATTTTTTCACCACATGCACTTGCAGACAGCTATCTTTTCGTTTTTTAAAGTGGATAACTGTCCATCAGATTGCACGGAACAAACACAAGCACCCCCGGGACAACTGCGAGTCGGTGTGAAAGGCAGGGTCTGGGTGGGCGAGAAAAGTAAACCAGTCAGTGATACAGAGAGAGATATTGCGTCCCCTAAATTTCCCAGAGGTATTAAGGTAAAGGAGATTGTGCGGGACTAAAAACAGGGAAGCAAACGGCAGTAAGACGCCTACTGGAGCCGACGCGATATGGCGGCCCGCGCTCCACCCTGGATAATCGAAAAAACAAAGTAGGGTGTTTGGTGAGAAAATGACGAATCACCTGGAACATTCGAGCCAGGGCTTGAAGGACGGAATGATAACATTGGGCCAAAAAGAGGTCGGGATGCATTAATGTTGTTTTTGTTCACCAGAGATATTTGGGATGTGTGCCTATGAACGAACCTGAAAAAATATTCCTTTACCGGGGAAATGACAGATTTGGCTGGCGGTATTGTGTCTCCTCATTAGCTGTATGTCGGCAGCAGGGTTCAGTATCTGCCACGGTAAGCTGGTACACAACAGATGCTTTTAGGCCCATGTGTACAGGTCTGCTGTGATTCCATTTGAAACCGTTTCACAGTATTCGGTGAGCCGTGAGCAGATGAAACCACGTCTAATTTCGGTTTCGCGAAAGCCTCACGGATCCCTCTCTGCTCTTTCAAGCTGACAATTTTGGTAAATAACAACGAGTCTCTTTATTCTGTTGAAAATTAGCCGAACGGCTGAATATCTGAAATTAAACACGGCACGAGAATTAACTGCTTTTCCATGGACGCTCTAGAACGTTCAGGTGGGTGATTGCGAAAATAATGAGCATTACAAATTTCGTACCGTCCTTGAAGCCGGGAACAAGCCGGAGTATTTTCAGCGCAAATGTGAAGGCCGGCTATTGTGTATGCTTAAAAATCAATACAAGACAGCTAGTACAATATTAATGTCTTTGGGTGCTAAACATATCACTATGGGTACAAACATACCATGTTCCAAATGTCAATAACATGAAGTAGGGAAAAGAAATCTGGAGTTTATTTCCCTCGGTAAATCATAGATAGGTATAGCGAAGATGCAAGCCGGACAGCATAACCAACAGAGCATATATCGATGTATCAATGTAGTGGGGTGCCAAAGGAACAAAAACACACTTTTAGATTTGTCACAATTTGTAGATGTGAGACCACGAGACCCTAAGATGCTAAAGAGCAGGTGTGAATACAACTCCTGGACTTACGCAACGCTTCCATTCGTCAAAGCCGACATGTTTAAAACGTCTTCTAAAGGTTAATAAGACAGGCGATTAAATGCATTTCTATTTATTTCTCTATTTTGGGTTTGTTGCATGGTGGATATGGCATGGTCTTCTTCAGTCTTGCCTTGGGTGCTGTGCTCATTAAGGAAGGTCAGAGAAAGTTTAAGTCGAGGAAAATCATTTCGCACGCGGATGCTTCTGAAATTCCGGTACTGCGAGAGTCCAATTTAACTCTCATGAACATGCTACACAAATGATAGAGGTGAAATATCCTTGTGTTATTAGCAACATCGAGGACACAATCGGATGATCGGACAACTGTCTGCTATCTCACAAAGTTTTGCGCTGACTGTTAAGACACTTCTTCTACAGTTAGATTGTAAATATAACAAGACATTCCTTTGTAATGCATCTCCAAGATGCATTAAACATGTCTACTCTGAAATGGATTGTCCCAATCTCACATATTTTGCATACCGTGAATATAAGACTAGTAGGTCTGTACTCTCCATTCCCAAATATTGTTTAAAAAAGCAAATGTGCCATGAATTTGCCGTAGATGAATTAACTTCCAACAATGTCACTCAAATGTTGATTACTTAGAGACCTTTTGAGTAACGCTTAGGTGCAAAAAATGTATTTCTTTGGGGCCGTTCACATGTAGCGAATATTGTGCGCGCCAGTTCATTATTTCAGATGTAGACCCGTGGTATGTTTGCAGCTAATGGAAGCGCATTTTCCAGGCGTGATCGCGCCACATCGGATAAAAAACCCTCGACATATCAGAATGGCTCAAACGCACCTCGGGTCATGTGACATGAAGCAAACAATCAGCTTCCTCACTTTTTGTTGTTGCTGATTTTCAGGCCAACTTTCCTAAAACATAAAAGAACTGGTCCTTGTCCGCTGGGAAATAGGCTTCGACCCTTCCACTTGACCCTTCCTGGCAGAGCTCCTGGATCAGCTGGTGAAATTCCCAGTGTTTCTTACGTTTTTGAAGAATTGGATGCACCCATACACTAAAGTTTTTTTCTTGTCTTTGAAAATAAATCTTGTAACGGATTCACAGCAAGGGTTTTTCGGAGGTGGAAATCCATTGCTGAAAGTTCCCTTTAATGGAGAGCCGGGATGACGGTTGCTTAGCAACAGCAGACGCTTCTGGAGTGAGTGTGATGTTGGAAAGGAGGAAAGTGCGGGACCTGGCGTTTTCCACACGTTTAAAGGCATGACATGTGAAAAGCCCCGAAACATATCATGTGCTCTGCAGTCTTTGGGTTTCGTGTTGAGAATCGGCTCAAAATGTAAAAAAAAAGTTAACTGAGTTACTGTACATTCTGTTACTCTGTAAGGTACTCAAAATCGACTAACCCTGGGATTGTGTTACAGAACACGTTTAAGGTGTCTCTTAACTAATAGGATACGATAAATAATTATGATTTTTACCGGTTATTTATTACAGTTATTAACATCCTTCTAAAACATTAGTTTTATTAAATGTAATGCTTGATTTATTTCTGACTTCTTTTAGAAGTTTAATGTGCTGGCTCGAATATTTGGGCATAAGACCGTGAAAAATAACTATTTAGTATTTGTTTGTTAATAACGGTAACGTTTTAAGTTTTATAATAGTTCTCTTATAAAATCTCTTTATTATGACAGGCGGTGTGATACGTTAGTTTAGCACTGTACTGTACATAAACCTGCAATTAAAAAACTAACAGGATAAACGGGTCGTGTACAAAGACTGTCCTATGACCTTCCGTTTCTGTTTATGTAGATATCAGCCCACACAGGCATTCATTTTCTGTTATTATTTGTTTACTCAAAATTAAGTTGCAGTTTTTCTATTGGCTTCACGTATTTCTATCTAATCCAAATAATTGAATTCTCTCCATCGCTCTTCCTCTCTCTCTTTGTATCTGCGACTGGGTGAAGGTGGGCTGATGAAGATAAATGTTATAAAAGTCTTCCATTCCAGCGCGGTTGTCCCATAAGGCCTGTAGGCTCATATTTCTCTCTTACCATTGTTTGATGATGTGATTTTGTTTCCCTCTGTTTTAGATATATCCCAAATGTCTCTCATCACCCATCATCTTCCTCACCTTCCTCCGCGAGACCTTATTCATCACTTTCTCTCTCGCTCTCTTTTTAGTTGCCAAAGACATACAAGGACATACATCTTGGCTCTCATCGCTAACAGTCTCAAGTGCCTGGATTCTGTGGGCAGGTGCACGCAAGTATTTTAAATCCTGTACATTTTGAACAACATGTTCCAGAAAAAATGGGTGTATGGTGAGACTCTAATGGTACTTTCCATAAATAGACAATAAAGAGTATTAAACTTTTTTCTTTTTCAATGGGATCATGATAAGGTGTTAACCTCTGAATATGAAGTTTATAAGTGGAACCCAAAAGAGGATATTTAGAAAAATGTGAAGCGGTTTTGTGTCATAATATTCCAAAAATATTTTCTTCAGCGTTCTGCAGAAGATTGACAATTTTACAGGTTTGTAATGAAATTAGGATTTTACTTTTGTGCAATCCATCTCTGTAACAAGTGGCTCTATTTAACCTTAAGAGGTCAAAGTAAATTTCCGTTCTTATTTTCTAAATTTAAAAAATAATCAAAAATAAGATAATCATGAAATTTAGTACTGACCTACAAATATATAATGAATTAATATTAATGAACTATTTATACATATTGATATGTATTTGATGTTATAATTTAAAAAAATATTTTATTTAATTTATTAATTTTGACACTACATTTTCTAAAGCTCACAAAGGAACACACAAACATGAACATTTTAATGGTTAAATGAGTAAATATAAGAGAATTTTAATTTGGGGGGAAATTTTCCTTTTAGAGGGTCAAAACTCCACAGATGATAGCCGATAATAATATATCTGATTTAAACTCCAAGCGTTGACTTTAAACTTCTTATCTATATCTCCCATGGCAACCGGGGGAGTTCCAAGGCCCGCCCCTCACAGGTCAGGCCTAACATACCAGCTCCACTTCAGCAGGATTTTCTGCCGTTGCACTCCTTTCATCTCCGGGAATAAAGAGTTCAAACACCTCCCCGGCCTAACCTCTCCTCTCCTGATACCTCTGATCAAAGCTATCGCTATTTCCTTTTACCTGTGACAGAGAGAGTCGCCTCATCACAATAGAGAGGCCATGCGGAGAAGAAAGGGCTGAGGAGAAGTGTGTCCAGATGAGCCTCTGGGCTGCTGATGCTCACAGTGAAAAGAAGGAACCCGGGACCCCGATGAGGGGCACTTTCCCTCAGGCAGAGCACAGACACGGTCTTATGGGGCAAATACAAACGGTGTCAGGCAGTATGAGGAGAGAGCGAAGCACGTTTGGAGCGTGACAGATCATGCATTTATAGGTAAGGTTGTTCAAAAGAACAGTTCACAGGGGGGAAATGACATAAGGGACCGAATAAGAGCTCCTCGGTTTTAATGCAAGCAAAATTAGCGGCCATAAGTAATGTCCAACTTACGATAATTGCTTTATTGCTCTTTTTACAAATGTATTGAAATTTCATATGCATGTGCATAGGTGCGTTTAGAATATATCCTGAGATTATCATTAAGAAGAATTTGAAGTGATGGTTCGTCCAAAGACGACAAATTGTTTATCATTCACTCTTCATTTACCCATTCACGAGTCAAGTGGTGAAACATTCTTCTAAACATCTTCTTTTGTGTTCTGCAGGTTTAAATTGACAAGAAGGCAAGTAAATGATGACAGAATGTTCAGTTTTGGGTGAACAGCTATCACTTTAGGGAGGCTTGGCAAAAAAATGCATATAAAACATAGCCGACACTTTAAGTCATGTGGCCCAGAAAACATAACAATCACAGAAAGTTACATGAACTTATTAAAATCTTTAAATATAAAAAAATATAACAGTTTATTCCTCTAAAATACTTTTTTTTTGTTTATGTAGGAGAAAATATATTTGTAACACACAGCTAATATTTTTGGTGAATTCTAATAGAAATGTTTGAGTTAATTAGATTGAACTACTTTTTACTTACATATATACACAATTTAGTTAAGTTTTAATTAAATCGAAAGATTGAAAACGTACTATTTTTGTGTAATTGTAAAGTGTAAATAATAGAATAAATTTGAAATAAATTTGAGTGCAGGTGAATGACAATAAAATATAAGTACAAAAAAACAAAACAAAATAACATTTTTTCTGATCGCAGTTAAAGTCAACGTTCATTCATCCTTCTGCTTTATATTCTCTTTTGTATGAAATCGAGTTCACAATCAAGTCGAAGTAAAGTTTGTCACTCATATAGCCATTTCTGTTCTCACCGTACGCAGCAGCGCACAATCGACACTAAAATACAAAAGTGTGCTTTCCCAAAACACTCTCAAAAACACCGCGTCTGCCCCTCCCAGAGCTCTCTGACATTTCAAAGATTATTCATTTTTATTTATTTATCCATCTATTTATTGTCCTCCCCTCGAACATGGCCCGCTAAGGGATCTCCATGAATTCTGATTAGCAATAATAACAATAAATGTAATCACAAAGACAGCAAGCCAGAAATGTCAGAGGACAGGGATTAGCTGAACAGGGAGACGCACGCAGGGCTAAGATTTGATTTCTTCCCTTCTGAGGGATTTGGATTGAATAAATGACTTTGGGCTGGTGTCTGACGTTAAGCATTCATCACAATGAGGGGGAGGTTTTTGATTTTCGCCTTCATGAGTTTTTGTTTTTCCTTTTCTTGATAAGGTTTTATTGCCATCACCTATGTGAGAGGGAGAGAGAGACTGATCTGGCCGAACGTGGTTTTTTTTTTGTCTGATCAGCATATTTGCCCGGAGACACTTCCTCCTTCTGCCAGTTTGATTGAATTACTTTATAGCTGGAGAAATGAAGGGCCGTCTTATTAGCTTTCAGGAGAGGCGCTCATCCCTTAACCCCAGACACCCGGCTTCTCATTCCTTCACTGACATGCTTTTAGAAGTGACATCATCACCTTGCACCGACAGCTGCCGCTGCAGGAAACACATGGTGGGTGTCTGAAACAGGTCATGGGTTCAATCCCAGGAGTTGCACATACTCAGAAAAGAATTGAAGTATAATGTGGCTGGGAATAAATGTCCACCAAATGTGTACATGTAAATGTAAGGTGGACAGGTGTATGAAAGGTTGTAGGTCCAACCCCTGAATCATCACTATAGATTGTTTTTATCTAGATAGTTGAACATTACGTCAATAATTACCATGTTCAAACTATGGTATTATTGAGCTTGATTTATGAAATTGTTCATTGAAATCACAAAATTGTGCAAGTTTATATCCTATCTTATTACAGCTATTTAGATTCAGAAGTCTTCAGTCTATGTATGTAAAAAGGTGTTACAAAAAATACTTCTTGCCACAAAAATATAGGTAACAGATTGTAAGGTAAAATATTGCAATACTTGGAAATATAGATTTTATTTGGGATACATCAAGAGGCTCTCAGGGGTGTAGTTGACCTTCAGCTTCCTTCTGACTTTCAGAGGGGGTTAAGTCATTCACAAACAACTGTATTCTTAAACATTTTTTCCCAAACATAAACAGTGTGTTGGTCCAATCGAGTTGAAATAAATCCATGAAATATATCTTCCATTGATATCATCCCTGTGGAAATTTGACTGCAGTTTTTATATTGTAAGCAAAAAAAAGATTTGTGAAGAGATAACATTTTTATAGAAGCTTTATAATAATACTGGGGTACACTACACACACAAACATGTATTTATATGTACTTTTACTGTATTATTAAAAAATAATCTATAGACTATAAGACTATAAATAAATTATCGATTATTATTATTGTACTCTATTTAAATGTTTTACTTATTTCAATGTCTTACTTTTTAGTCTGTAGAGAAGTAATTTGATCTGTAATTTATGAACTAAATAAATTATATAATTATTATTACTTCATCTTTTAATGTATATAAATCATATAAGCACAGCAGAATGAAGTATTGTGGTTATAAACATTTCTTGGCCTGTATGTCGTGTAAAGGGCAGACTAACCTCCAGTCTATGACCGAGCTTTCAGAATAGACATTACCACTCGTAAAACACTTAAACTCACCGTCCTTCTCATACTGATCAATAAAGCACCTCTTAATACATTCAGACTAATGTCAAAATATTTACCAGAGCCCTGCTGCACTTGTTAAGTGAACTAACTAAAAAAAAAGACGATAAAAGATCAATTTCAGAGTCTGAAATATGTAGAATAAAAAGCCAGAGCTGCATAACATCACTTTAATATAAATCTATATTTCATTCTCACTGCTTTTATGCATAAAAAAATAACTTAAACTTAGAATAAACAAAAACTTGCTGGATCATGGTGTTCTTTCTGACCATTTAACAGGCCTATAAACCATTTAGTAGAGGACATTGTGAGTTTAATTATGCTTTATAAAGTCAGTTTTACCTAATTCAGGCAAATCTACCATTCAGGTTTAGTATTTGATTTGCATTATTTTTAAGATTTTCCACGGTTTTTATTAATCCACAATTGACTTTTATTTCAATTTTTTAGGTAAAAATCTTATTCGGGCTATTTAATGATAAATAACAATATTTAGGCAGACAGCTACCTTATTTATCTAAATATTAATGGCTATCCATTTTTTATTTTCCTTGCCTTTACGTTTTATTTGTCTTTTCTCTGCACTGAATTTTTTTTTCATTCGACCAGCTTAAAAAATTTAGGGTAACGATTCACATCTATATTTAATAACTCGAGGCAATTTAAAATATTTATATTTAACAATGTTTTTGAACAAAAAAGAATATAGATTGAAAAAAACAAACCAAAAATTGTAAATTGATATTAACCATAAATTATTTATAAGATGAAGTAATGCGGGAAAACTTTCTTCAGTTTATTTGCTTGCTTATGAGTCAGTAATTAATAAATGGGGTCTGGAATAAAAATTTCTCTGAACTCTTAATTACCATTATTGCTGTCGCATATTTGCTTAACCACTAAAATGTCATTTAATGGTATAATTATCAGAATATCCTTGGATATCTAGCATTTATTTTATTTTATCTATTCTTTTCTTTTATCTTCTCTTCTTTGGATTTTTTTTAACTTTCAGGTCTGTAATTAAAAATATAATTTAACAGTAAAACCTTTAAACGCGAATGATTTGATATAATTTTTTATTCATGTTTTACAAAGAAGTACTTCTTGATCTGAAAATAATATATTTCATCTGTAATTAATACTTATTTTTATTATAATAATCAAACATTTATTATCATTATCGCGGCTCTAAAACCACAAAAAGCAATCACATAATTTCTTTGTCTCTAAGTGTGTCTGTTAAAGGGTTAACCCTCTTTCTCTCATTTGAACGTGAAAAAGGAAAAAGGCTGGGGGTGGACAGGAAGACATAAGTGTGAAGTCGGGTAGGACAGCTAATTAAGAGCGCGTGTACAGTTCAAAGCAAACATTGCAGCATGCTCATTAGAAGCACAAGATGATACTGAAGAAATGTAGGGCAGCCCTGCAGTGCTGATGGAAATGCCCGGGAGGATGGAGGTGGTCACTTCATCCTGCAGCGAGCACTCCTCTGCCCCAGCTTCCCCCCCCCGGGCGGGAAGGAAACTGAAGCCGAACACGTGGTGTAATGGTCAGTCGTCTGACTGACATGAGCTTCATCATTTCCACACATCTCACCCACGCCGTTGACATTAAGATGTCGGAGGCAGACTGGGCTATTGATTTTTCGGCTCCTCCATTTGCTCGCTCACTCCCTTCTCTCTCTCTCTCCTTCTTTTTCCTTTAAGGCCGCAGGACATAAGTGAGGCAAACTTTGGGGGCCATAATCAGTTGAAAAAGTTGGGCTCTAAATTTTTAATTAGCTCCAAAACAAGCAGTCGCTGGAAGAAGGCGAGAAGGTGTAGCGAACAATCACTAGTGACAGCTATCAACACCACGGCGAGATACTCGCAGTTAGCCAGACGCTCTTTCAACCAGCGGGGGTTGATTGAAGACAGCCAAGTGGGCATTTGTATGTGCGGTGGTGTCTAAATACGGCCCTTGAAGTTAAAAGTGCTCGCATTTGATGGCGTAATGTCAGACTTTGGCATTGGCATTAGAAAGCTCATACATTTAAAAGCACCTGTACCCGTACGGCTTGATTAGAATTACGCAACTAAATGAATATATTCCCTCTATGCGTTTGGAGTACATGGTGTTATTTTCGATCAGTTGGAAGTAAGAGGGTCGACAGAGAATGGACAGCTCCTTGAGACACTCCAAATGAGAATTAAATGAGTCAAAGGTGATGAAGCCGGGCTGAAGGTGAGGACATTAACAAGCGTACAGATTGAATGAATTCACAAGACGGTCTGATTGAAACACCAAACAAAGGAACCTAAAACAATAACCAACTCTTATTACAATGTATTATTTTACTTTTATCAGTGTTGTTTTATGTCATTTGTAGTATGTTTTGAGCAAAACCACGATTTTCGCCATTAAAATTAAGTTTACCAAAAACTGTTAATGATGTCATAATCCTAAACCAATCGCAACTCATTTGACCCCATGGATTAATTTTTCGAATCATAGATCTGTAAGAATGGGACACATTTAGTCTGAAAATCTCTGCGCTGCTGTGTCATCTCTCAGTTTCACGTTCAGTTTAATCGCGAAAAGAATTTTGTTTTAAATATAGAAAGTTGATAAATACATATTGATTATTGGGATGAACACATTGATCAAGTTGCATTTCTTCGAAAAAGATAATTCTGACATGATCACCCTTATGTCATTCAAAATCTAAATACGACTGATCTATATATTTTCTTTGAAACACAAAAGATGATAGTTTGAGAAATAAAGGTATTGTGTCCGGTGTTTGTTTGGTTACCGACATTATTAAAATTATATTTTTGAGCGTTCTGCTTTATCAGGAGAGTCCCTTAAATTAAAAAATGAAACGAGAGTGAATGAATGAAAGAATTTTCACTTTGGGTTGCATTATCCCTTTAAATGTCTCTGACATGTTGTTGTTATATTCACTTACATTGCCAATGAATATATTATGAGTATATTCCTTGTTATTTGAGCAATAAATGGACCGATGATGTTTTATTTGTTTCAGCATCTGCTTTGCGATTCTGTTCAATCGTGTTAATGGAACGTAAATAATAAAAGCGGAGCGACAGGCTAATATAAACTATCGTCTCTCACCTCCTCACATCTCTTTCATGCTCACCTCACCTAACTCCCTTCTCAAGGTTTTACAAATACAAAGTACCAGTGTGAGACGGATAATTGCTTGTCTGCGAAAGCCATAACATTCATTCAATCCAATAAACCCAAATGGCATCACTCTCCTCCACTGCAACTCATTACGTAATAATAACATCTCCCTCCTCTCCGCTGTTGTCACTGATGTGATGGGTCACATGCGCCGCTTTAGATCAAACTACAGTACCGCTATTCAACCGAACGGGGACCGATTGATGGTGGGCATGTAAATAAGAGATCAGAAATATGTTAGTGGAAGAACCTTAGAGCTTGGAATATGTAAATCAGTTTGAGAAAAGTGTGTGTGTGTGTGTGTGTGTGAACGCAAATCATCCTAAGAGTAACACTTGATTTTTTTCAAGGACTCTCGCACTTGTGTTTGGTCATTTGCGCGCAGAGCTGAAATGCAGATGAGACGTTTCTATCAGCGCTTGAGCTGGAGGCCTTGATTTCCATTCATCCTGTGACAGCGTCCTCTCTTTCTCCCTCTCCTTCACAAACCATCAATTAAACTTAATGGCCATCACCACCTTCCCTCCAGACCTCCATCTTTAACTAGCTCAGATGAAGACAAACAAGTGATCCTGCGAACGGCGCCTCGTGCATTTGCATGCGCTTTATTTATTTATTTACTCATTTGCTTATTTTCCATCTGCAGCTTAACTTAAGCGGTTGCTGCAGAAGCGTGCGGCTACAGGTGATGATGGTATTCGGGTTGACTGCATTTTTTCTACCACCACCGCACATCACAACAACAATAATAATACTAATGATTGTGATGATAACGATAATAGTTTGTGATGACAGTTGTAATAATATTAATAATAAACAATAATAATAATAATGATAATACAATAAAAAAAAATCATTATTATTGTACTAATAATGATCATAGTAAAAAAATTCATGATTATAATCATAGAAATAGCAATAATAGAAATACTAAATATTGTGATAGTATTTGTGATAGACATTGATGACGTTTTTGTTTTCAATGCAATGATGCGATCAGGAAAATTCTGCTTTTGTCACTCCGGAGACTAATGGTTGACTGAATGCTATCTCACCCATAATAATAACTTTGTGTCTTTTCGCCATCCCGAGAGACCGAACCACGGACGACAGCGATACTAAGTGCTCGACCTAGTTCCATCAGTAGAGACCCATCACTAGAAGGTTTTGTTCGACGCTTTTCCACAATTCAGTTTAGCTTCGATTATGTTCTTTCTCTGTGAGAATCAATGCGACCTTAAAAAAGATTTCCAGTAAAGAATGAAAATTCCAACACTATTTACAGCAAGAGTATATTGTGTGTCTCTCTCCTCTCTCTCTCTCTCTCTCTCGCTCTGTGTTTGTGTTTACTACACCAGCAGATAGTCTCTTGGATAGGCGCATGAAGGGAGCAGATGTGAATCTTTAATGGCTTTACAAAACACCCTCGACAGCCGAGCAGATCTGGGATAGCAGTGTCTGACTCGCTGTAAAAGAATGATGCAATGCATTTCCTCCCCACACAGAGCAGATGATACAAGCTCACAAGTAAACAGAGATGGATCATCAAATCATCACAGGACGTGTGCCGCACCGTTGCCAATCTTTAGGCCGAAAAATCTAAAACACATACTCCGACAGACAGTATGTTTGTTATGGGTTAAAGAGAAGATTTATGATTGAAAAAAAACCTTCAAAAAATACGACGACAAGTGCTTTGGATAGGCAGAGGTTTTATTTAGCATTGTTGTATTTGTGGTATTTGTAAAATGGAATTGAAGATTCTAGATTTATTAATAGAAGACTTTATAGTCATAAAGTGATAGTATGCCATGAAATAAAAATTCTGTCATCATTTCTAAACCCTTTTATCATTTCAAATCAGTGTTTCTTTCTTTATTCATCAAAACGTCAAAGGAAGATATTTTGAAGAATGTCGTTGACTGGCACCCATTTATGTGCATTGGTATAGTTTCTATACAGTAGAGTTGAATGGGTGACATTGCAGACAGGACAGAAAGTCATACAGTTTTGAAGACATACCATTCTTATCCTTTGTCCCCATCAACTTTTATTGTATGAAAATATGTATGAAAATATTTAGTTCAGCATGCTTTAAGTTCTATGGGTTTAAAATGACATATGGGCGAGTAAAGGATGACATGATATTTTTTTGGAAACTATCCCCTGAATATTGTCTATTTCATGTTGTCAGAAAAACCATCGAAACACCAGGATACAGTTACCTGAGACGCAATATCGCATTAGATTGCATAAGATTTGTATTCAGAGAACATATATTGTTATATAAGAGTATATATTGTCTCATTCCATTGGCAGAATTCTGTTTTACCCGTTTATGCTAAAAACTGACAGCAAATACTTTTTTATTCAAGATAGATTGTCTGAAAAACAAATCTGAATCTACTATGCAAATTTTCCATCACAGGTAAATGTGATTTGTTTTAAAACAAGACAAAGATGTTCATCAAGCAATGCGTTAGTGTGGCTCGCATGCAGAAGAAAACAATATTTATGTATATTGAAACTTGCTCCTTTAAAAATACCTGATTTGTGATGTGCGAGCGGAATGTTTGTTGTCTGAACAAGGAATTAAACTTTATTGCGCTTTTGTGAAGAATCGATTATCTAATGGTTCTCTGCGTCTGCCGTCTCCTCTATATGGACGAATATAATAAAAGAAGGATTAAACATGAAATGCTGAACCTGCGGTCAGTGAAGACACGTGCATAGCACTCTGATAGGCCTTTCACATTTTTCTTTTTGAAATCACAATAATGCTGGTTTTACTCTCGAAACATCACTCTTAATGTCATTCATGCTGCACAAATGTGCACAGATATGACTGATTGAAACAAGATATTATTTTTATTTGTGAAACAATGTGTTCAACATAATGTATTGAGGGAAACAAGCAGGAGGTGTCAGACAGGCTTGAAATAAAGTGAAATATTAAATGTGACCCGAGGGGTCAGAAATGATATTTTCTTATGTCTGGCACATCAGACAGCTTCATGTTGACTTTCTGCCCGACCAGTGTTAATACGTTAGCCCAGAGAGGGATTAAAAAACACAACCACACCATTTAAAGAATTAATCTGAGAGCCCATGAGCGCAAGATTTCTAACACATTTGGGTCAACTTCAAAGTGTCCCTCCATACTATATTTTATCCTCATGACAGACAGCTCACAACTGTCCTAAGTTCAAGGGGATGATCGAACATGTCGAATTTAGCAACAATGACCTAAAGTAGAAGTTCTCTGGTACTGTTCTGCTCCTCTGACGTGTTTTCTGTTGAGGGTTTGCATAAATTTTGTTTTTTTCAAGGATTACAACAGCGACCTTAGACATATATTGTGTTCTCTCTGAGTTTAAACCCTAACATCGCCAACACACGTACACAAACACCTAAAATAATGTGCATTTGTTCTACAAATGTAAAGTGAATTATAAATACTTGATTTCCCAGAATTTATATGGTATAATATATAAGTCATATCTGTTTGAGGCTATTGACAATTTCTCTTTAACTTCGCTGTATTTTTTTATCAAGGTGACGGTGTAGAATTACTAACTGAGGTTGGTTTAACGGCTTCGGTGCGCTGGAATTCAGAGCAGAAGATATTGCTTTCCAAGTTCCTTAAAATATCAGAGGTTTTAAAGACACCCCGATGTTGTTTGTGATCTTTCTAAACACTTGTTCTGTCGGACTGCTGTATAAATGCAATATAGCACTCGTAGTCGTGTGATGGTTTCACCATTTAAAAAAATATAATTAATATAATATAAAATTATATAATATAATATATTATGATATTATATAATATAATATAATATAATAAAATAAAATATAATATAATAAAATATAATATAATATAATATAATATAATATAATATAAATTTAAGTTTATTTACATGCCTGACATGACATGCCAGATTTATATATAATATTATTATTTTTGAATCAGTTTAAGTTTCCTTGAAGAAGCCGATAATCTCAGAGCTTTTCCAGGTTTTCTAATTGAAACTATACACAGAGGAAACATTTATGTTGCACAAAGCCAACAATGATTTAAAGTGCTTCTAAAGCCGGAACAAAAGCAGTTTATAGAGGTTGTTCAGCTCTTTTGTGCAGCAGTAATTTGTGTGTATATCCAGGAAATGGGCAGGATGTAAATAAGTGAATAGGAAGTGTACGGACCAGCGTTTTTAAGGCTATTCACAGTTTAGTGTTCCCTAAAAATGCTGAAACTAACGCGATGTTATGTCGCTGAGCCAAGGCAGATGACATGCTGTGCAAAACCACTTCTAAATAGGATTTAACAGTAAATGCACGGACGTACAAAATCAAAAATGAACTGACCACCGCCGCTGTGCCCTTGAATGAGATCGACTCATTCATGAACGATTGATTAGTTACAATAATAGATTGATTTTGGAACTATTAGCTTAAGCTCACCTTTACCAATGACACATGTCCCATTAGCAGCTAAACTGAGAAATTAATGAGAGGTAAAATATGCTTTGGCACTGCCGTTTGTTATGGGAGTACGATGCACACGCTGACCCTGACCACTCACAGTTGCAGGATGAAGTGGAGAAGCTTCAAATTAGCTCCAAACTTTTATCATTTGGACATCATTTAGTCCCTTGTCGTCATAGCAACAGCGCTCTCGATCGCCATCTCGGTTTAAAACTGAAAACCGCAGGTAACTAATGCATTTATGCTGTCGCCTTGTTAACTTTATATACAGATTTACATATGCATTAGTTACTTTACATATTTCTTTATGTGTGTTGAAGTCATTTGATGATAAACGGAAATACTGTATTATCATTATAATAAACTTAAGGGTACAGTAAGCATCCTGTTTAATACACTGGATTTATTATGTGTCAATACATGATTTTTTATTTATTTAAATCAAACACGTTCAGATTGTACCTTTAAAAGTGAGTACGTAATGATAGAAATGTCATTATTCTAAAGGAATTCATATGTTCCTTAAGACGTGTGTTCAGTATTTTTAGGCATGAAGTAATCAGCGCTGTTCCAAAAGTACTTCCTGTTTCAGTTCGAAGTGAAATACAATCATTAATATATGCTTTGAAGTAAATAAATATGCTAAACCTACATGAAAAATGAAATGAAAAGTTGGCACAAAAATGAAAAATTCTGTCATCCTTACCTTTGTCAATTCAATCCTGTATGAAATTCTTCTTCATAACACAAAATAAGATATTTTTTAGAAAGTAACCAAACAACAGTGTTCACTTCTATTTTCTGAGAACAAAACCAATGCAAGTAAATAGGTGCCAGTTGCCAACATTCTTCATAATACCTTTTTTGTGTCCTTCAGGAGAAAGAAAGTCATGCAGGTTTGAAAAAAAAAACAATTCAATTTTGACAGAATTGTCATTTATGCGTGAACTATCACTGTTCTTCATGTGAAATTAAAATGACTTAAATACTTCAAACAGGAAGTCATTCAGCACAAATATGTTTATGTCTTTCATACGGTCCATACAGAGGTGTCAGACTCGGTCTCTATCTTCAAAAAACACCTAAAAACTCATCTTTTCCGGCTACACCTAACTCACTAACTCACTTCTTTTCTATCCTACTCACTCTATCAAAAAAATAATAATAATTTTTTATATATATACTTTTTGTAACTTCTCTCTCTGTGTAACTCGGTAGCATTGTTGTAGCACTTGTTAACCTATTGTTGTATCGGCTATTTACCGCTTCATTGTCTCCTCGACTATTGTAAGTCGCTTTGGATAAAAGCGTCTGCTAAATGCCTAAATGTAAATGTAAATGAGGTAACATGAGCAGCCGTGTACCAAATCCAAATGTTCAGCGCTAAACATATCCCCCCAAAACAGAATCGCTTTCACAAGCAAACTCTATAACCCAACCAGAATCCAACCTAAAATATAGTATAAATGGTCCATGGACATCTTCTGTTTGTCTGGGTGTGGGTTGCTTAGCACCGTGGTCTCGTGACCACACCAATCAGACTTGCGTTCACTGTGAAAAGTGCTGTTTGCGTCTCTGACAGTAATGAATACAGGACTCCATCAAGAAGCAAGAATGAACAACACTCTCATTTAGATTGCTGTTTCTCCCAGCAATGCATGCGCTAATTACATTCAAATTAGGCCGGTGAGGAAGAGAAAGAGACAAGGACTAATAAAGGGTTTCATTCTTGCTACTATCATTCTGTCTTCGGCTGTGTCCGCCTCTCGATTTCTCTCTCTCTCTCTCTCTCTTTGCATCTTTCTCATTTTCTTTTTTTTCTATGCTTACTTGACTCTTTAGGCAACCGCGAGCACAACCGAGCTGTGTCAGGTAGCAATTTAGTAGGCGACGTTTGCCAGGACAAGTGGAGGACCAGATGATGAAACACACACACACACACAGAGGAGGAGGAGAGAGAGAGAGAGAGAGAGAGAGGAAAATAAAAGAAGGAACAGTAACACTTTCTCTCTAATGTTGGCTGTGTGTGAAATGTTGAAGGGTTATTAAAGCTACAGGCTGTAATTTAGTCAGGTTAAAATACTACCATCCTAGCTTGCAAGCCGAGACTTTTTAAAGTAGCCATTTGTGCTATAGGTTGATTTGGCCTTGAAACATGTCAACACTGTGTGTCTCCGAGAGTTTATGGAAAGTTCCATACCCGTTGCTTTTGGCACAATATTCAGTATTTAAGGGAAAATTCACAATAATGTGATATTTCTGTCATGAATTGCTCTTAGTCAGCTTAAGGAGCCCATTGACTTGTATAGTAGAGAAAATAAAAACGGTAGTCAAACTGACCCGGAACTTTTTCTTGTCCTAAATCCTACGACAGATCTTAATTTACGTTACAAATATGAAGGGTTTTGTACCACTATGGCCAACAAAGGAAGCAAAGAACTGATGGATATGAGCATTCTTCTAAATAACTTTCTCTGTGTTTATCAAAAAATGTATACAGATTTGGAACAACTTCGAGGTTGTTAAAATATGACATTTAAATTCTTGGCTGAACTCTCTCTAACATCTTTTACTGTAGATACTGCCACTTTTTTGTAGATAGTTTGATCAATAAAAACACAGTATAGTAGTTATCATTGATTGTAATATCATTAAAAAAATCCTCTTAGCTTGACCAGACACATATCTGTTGCAACGGAAATGAAAATCTGTGAACCTGCCTGACAAAATTTGATCAAATCACACATTGCAAAATATTAACATTATACAATAGTAGAGTAAATGAGTTTAACACATGCGTTTAGCTCAACTATAATTGATTAAATAATCTGTCAAATCTTCCATCCCCGGAATACATTCAAAAGTAGATTAGCAACGCCGGCTGAAACTATTAATTTATTATTGGATAGAAATAAGTAGATTTTAATTTTAAATTGAAATGTTTTCAAATTTAATACAAATTGATTTGGTGATAACTCCTTGTAACCATATTAAATCTGCAAATCACTTTTTTAAAGTAATAAATGAAAGTGTTGAATAAAAAAAAAGTCTACACTTTCTCACTTTCATACTATTGAATTAACTAATTAATTTATTAACCTATTTCAAACCTGTATTTCTTTTCCTTAACACAAAAGAAGATATTTTGAAGAATGTGGATAACCGAACAGCATTTTGTGCTATTGCACAAAACCAATTCAAGTCCATGGGTGCCAGTTACCAACATCTTCGAAGGATCTTCTGTGTTTGCTGAAAAAAGAAAAAACCAAACAGGTTTTAAATGTCACAAGTTAAAACAACATTTTAAGAGGAAATTCACTACAGAACTTCAATTTACTCTTTCTGTGATGCCGTGGGTACCAATACATCAGTAGACGGTCACCACAGCAACGTCACCATGGCTACATTATTCACAGCAAAATCACCATGACTACATTTCTAAGCATCCCAGTCTCTCGGATACGTCCTCCCTTACTCTCTATCAGTCTATTGACTGCTGTTGGTTTTTCTCTCTCTGCATTTCGATTGCAGAGACGGACAGCATCACTCCCTCCTTGTGTGAGGCACGAGCACGCACACACACACACACACACACACACACACACACACACACACACACACACACACACACACACACACACACACACACACACACACACACACACACACAAACACACACACACACCACACCACGCACACACACACACACACACACACACACACACACACACACACACACACACACACACACACACACACACACACACACACACACAAACACACACACACACCACACCACGCACACACGCACACACGCACACACGCGCACACACGCACGCACGCACGCCAACACACACACACACGTCCACACGCTCACACGCTCACACACACGCACACACACACAGACACACGCACGTCCACACGTCCACACGCACACACACACAGACACACGCACGTCCACACGCACACACACAGACACACGCACGCACACGCACACACACACACACACGCACGCACACGCACACACACACACACACACACACACACACACGTCCACACGCACACACACACACGCACACACACACACACACAACACACGCACGCACGCACACACCACACGCACGCACGCACGCCAACACACGTCCACACGCCCACACACACGTCCACACGCCCACACACACACGCGTCCACACGCCCACACGCACGCACGCACACACACACATTTCTCTTTCCTGAACTCTCAACAACCTGAAGGACTTTCAGTAAGGCCAGTGTACTGAGATATCATCGGTCTGAAAGAAGTAGCCTTGAGAAAGGAAACCTCCTCGTTCTGATGAACAGACAGTTAAACTGAACGTCTATGCGTCGCTTCAGGTGTGGAAGACCACGAACAAAATATGGTCGGCTCATTAGCTCATATACGAGTGCTATCCCTCTTTCGAGGCGGTGTCAGAGGTCTACCCATCATCTGGTCTCTCCATCTTTAAGTGTTGTTATTTTCACTCTCTCTCTGGGTTTCGACTCATTTTCCAGTCCTCCGCTTATTACAGTATCTCAAGGTCGATAGCTGCAGATTGATTGAAAAACAAACTTACGTGACTCCCAGTTAAAGCCCAGCTCAGGATACACATCCGACAAGAATTACATTCACTACCCAACAGCAAACAATTTCCATGTGCTTGTTGAACCTTTCGTTTTGCAATCGCGGACAGTAATAAGGTCTGCTTTTTGCATCTAACAGCTTACAATTTCCTGCCAAGGAATTCCACTACATCTTCCAGCATTCCTGGTCATTACATGCCTTGAATGACTTTCTATACCTATTGCCAAAATCAGCAAGCTTCTCTTGATCAACTGTCTTCATTATAAAGCTCTTAATATTGGTTAAGCAAATGCATAAAAATTCTGGCTGTAGAAAATGACGGTGCAGTACATGATGCAAATGAGGGTTTAAGATTCTTATAATAACTCTTTTAAAAAGTATTTTAAAGGGGTCTCCTTCTATTCTGGCTTTTCTTTTGTTAATGCTCAGTCAAAGGTAGTCATTTTAAAATGTTTTAAACATTAGTCATTTTTAAAGTTTTGTTAAAAACAAGTATGTTTGAAATATTATATTTCTGGCTATTAATCTTATTTCAGACATTTAGGCATACACCATCAGATCTTGACCGGAAGTTTAAAGGATAGTTCATGCAATATTATAAAAGAATATTGAATATTCTTTATTCTGTGGGACACAAAATAAGGTATTTTGAAAAGGGTCTCTTCCGTTTCCATTTTACAGACATAACATCACAACATTGTTTGGTTGCCACCAGTCTGAAAAAGTACGTTATTTTGGGTTCTGAAGGAGAAGAAAAGTCATACCGACTGTTGTAACTTCAACGGCTTACCCCAAACTGTGTTCCGAAAGTGAAAACATTGTACCTAAAGATAGCAAGCCCTGATATACTATAGACGCCTTAATCATGGACTGAGAACAACAACGCAAAACTTTTCTGCATTTACAAAACTCAATAGAAAAGATGGTGCACTTTCTGGAATAAATAATACATCTCTATAACACCTCTGTGGATAATGAGAAGTTCTGGTGAAATGACAGAAGATAATTGATGAATTATGTTGTGACTAATTGAGATTGAGATTCAGTTTCTCTGACCTCTTTCAATGCCACGGCATAGGAACCCGTCCCTCCCGCTGTTCATTTTCTCACCGTGAACCTTGACAGACTTCTTGACAGCTGCTTTTTTTCCTCCCTTTTCATTCATTTGTGGCTACGTCTGCATTACTTTGTAATTTTTCATTGGGAATTTGGGAAGAAGTGTGACATTTTAATAGGCTGGTTCAGACTCTCGTCCCCGGCATGCTCTTCCGGTGAGAGTCTCTTTTGAATACTAAACAGACTTTCCTCTCTTGGTTGATAGACGTCCTTAACGTCTTACTTAAGAAGATGTTCCGAGTCCTTATTAAGATGCCCTCCCTTTACTTGCTCATGATTTCAACAATAAGAGTAGGCTTTAGAAAGACGTACGGTAGCTTCATCGGCTGTGAAAGAGCCCACGTTCACACGTCGCTGTTGTGATGTTAAGTTATTGATTTCGGGGAATATGCTGTGTGCTCAGTGTTACAGGTAAAGCCTTAGAGAGGTGCCTGGTTCAATACAGCCATTATTGTGAATGATATCAACTATAAACACGGTCGCATATTAAAACTCTGGAAAGGCATCTGTTTTAGTTTTACAGACTGATCTTAATGCAATCACGTGGGGATTTCTGGTTCAAAGCAAAGGCTGGATACAAAGTGTATTTGCTTTAAAAAAAAAAAAAAAAAAGGAGCAAACTGCATCTCGACTGGGTCAAAATTAATTACAAACGTTGTTGAGCATACAGCAGCTGTTGTAAACAAATGCAAATGCATTTTCATATCAAACAAGGTCGGCGTGATCCCTCAGCTCACATATAGAATCTGACGCTTGTTTACTAACAACTCGTAGGGCTGGCGTAGTCAAACTGATGCGCGTGTAGAGTTATCGTAACCGGCTGCTGAGATCGCAGCTCATCAGAGTGATGTACTGTATGAAAGGTCAGGTTCGTCAGAAGCATCTCGTCTTGGATATGGGACACTTTTGTGTTGGGAGAAGAATATCGAAAAATCCAAAACCTCAACATTTGCTTGTGCGTACATGACCGAGCTAAAGCTGATGAAATTATAATAGCGATACCGAGTTTGGGTTTTCATCCATCACTGTGACTCACTGTTGAGGTTTAATAACCGCTCACTGTAGAGTTGGAGGCCTTTGTGGTTGCACGCGTTAGATCCGAATGCTGCCGAGTTCATTATTTCCGCAAAGCACAAAAGGAACGCTGAAAGCCCATTCCAATTTCAAAGAAATAATCTGTGAAATAATCATGCGCTGTTCTCATTTAACCACGGGAAAAAAACGGATGGCGATGCTTATTGGACCATAATTGGACAATTCATTATTTTCTTCCCGTTTGGGTTTGGCGGCGAGCTGCTCTGAGAAAGACGGGGAAGTCCTTAAAGCCATCAATGCAAAGATTTTAATTGACTTCAGTTTCTTGTTGAATTAGTATAACGACATAAAGGACTTAAAAAAAGGATGGTTTATTAAAAGATAAAAAATATCCAGTAATTTAGAGGAAAGGCCTATGGCTTTGTTGAGTAGGCCTATACCGTCCTCTGCGGCTTTAAGAGTTGTATGGACAGTCTGCTTTGTGTGGTGGCTTTCTTGTTAATGTTGTGCTTCCCTTAATCTAAATAGAAATAAGTCCCCCTGTGCTTAATAATTGTACCTCTCGAAACTCTGCCTTCACTCTGTAGTACCTTAGAGCTGTCACAGTCCTTAATGTATGCAATATCCTTGCACTTCTATAGCTTCAACTACTTATCTAGGGGTCATATGAGACGATGTGATTGGTAACAACTGTCTTTGCTAAACTTCAGTTTAAAGGAGGAAAAAACTCAACCAAAGTTTAAAATAAAGCACTTGAAAAGAGTTTGTCTCGAAGCATATTGAAACACCACATAAACACATAAATAGCTTTATGGTTTTTGTGGCAAACATTCCAGAACTTTTCTGTAAAGAATTCAATTAAACGGGGATAACTTCTCCTGCACATCCTTTAAAAAGATTTTTCTTGAACAAATTGTATAGCCACCCACCTGTGATTGTAACGGATGCCTGTCCTTCCTCTCCCAGCAGTGGATTGGTCAGTCTGCAATTGTACGTGCAGTTGGGCTCCAGAATGACGGTCAGAACACTCTTCACGTTGAAAAGCCCTTCCCCATTGGCTACTTGGGAAATTGTGACATTGTCCGTCAGGTTGCGTCCGGACCCGTCTTGCCACAGCACCTCTGCCTCAGGATAACCACCGTACGCAACACAGGTGAGGGCCACCACTTCACCAGGCCTCAGGTTGGACTCAGCATCCCAGGTGACCAGTGGTTTGGAGAACGGAGCTGTTGAGGAACATGAGACGGAGTTTTTCAGGTAATACTTATGGCAAGTCTTGGTTTACATGTCCTAATATTGGTACTTGTCTTCAACAGCTTAAGTTCAATAAATAAAAGTTGCTGAAATATTTTCAACAGAGAAAAGAAGTAAAATCTGACTGTGTACAGCTTTTAGTTTAGCGACCCACCACTGCGTGCCACCTCGGGACCGGCTTGACATGATTCCCATTAAATTGTTAATTACATTCTAGGAGCTTAGCATAAAACACACATGGCTCAACATCACACGGAAACCATCTGCTGACACACTCATCTACGCCCACTATCTCAGGAGGGAACACTCGCTCCCTCAACAGGGCACTGGTACCACAGCTAGATGGGTGGGGGATTGGGGCAGCAACTGGGGCTTCTGGGAAATCGGGTATCCATGATGTGTTTTTTGGGGGGTTAGTAGGAGGTGCCAGATGAAGAAATCATTGCATCCACCATCCCTTGAGCAACCAACCGAAAAAGTAGAGCCGGCCTTATTCCCACAGCCAATCATAATATGGCAAACAAAAAAGGTGGGGCGTTGGGGCGATGGGAGAAAAAGCAATAAGGAGGTTTTGGGGTTCAGAGGAAAAGTGGGTAGAGATGCCAACAAGGCTGTGACCTGTGGCGCCGTCCATTTGACGGACACTGAGATCTATGTGGGGACCTGTGCCGATTCCTGCCAGCTCACCCGAACACGAGAGAGAAGAAAGAGGTTATAAATGTAACTGTTTTTAAATGTGAGTAAAACCTAATAAGCCCTTGTGAATATTTTGTACTTTTTATTAATTTGAAAAAGTGTCCTCCCCACATACATTGGAGATAAATGGATAAAAATGGTCTCCTTTTACAGAAAACCCACCATTTTTGACAATTACTTGCTTTGTTACTTTAAAGTGTTAGATGAGTATAATATACAATGATATTCTTGAGTGTATGAGCATTTGTTTAATAAATGAATCCTGTTTTGAGAGTCTGTGTGGTATAAATATGAAATTCAGTATTATTCATAATCTTTCCACAGCTGGAAAGATAAATGCAGACCATGTTGAGCTTTCAAGATCATTACAGCTTAAAGTAATAGTTCACCCAAATTCATTTTTTTTTTATCATAAAGTCTCGCTCTTGTCATTTGAAACCTGTCTGACTTTCCTTCTTCTTTATGACAGGAGAGGATATTTTAAAGAATGTTGGTAACTGGCACCCGTTCACTTGGTTCTTTGGTTACTGACATTCTTCAATATATCTTTTTTTGTGTTTTGCATAAGAAATAAAGTCATAGAAGGATGTGAGAAAATGACGGAAGCATTCAAATTTTATGATAAACTTTTCACTTTACACTTATACATTTATGATTCGATGATGTCATATTGGGGGTGGAGTTTAATATGGTTTCAAAGCGTTTTTAA
The DNA here is from genome assembly GCA_033220385.1 of Triplophysa yarkandensis. Classification (NCBI taxonomy): domain Eukaryota; kingdom Metazoa; phylum Chordata; class Actinopteri; order Cypriniformes; family Nemacheilidae; genus Triplophysa; species Triplophysa yarkandensis. Next base: position 50,431 of record JAWHQN010000213.1, on the reverse strand, counting down.
GATTAAATATGTTTTAAAATAAATGGTTGGTAAAAATAAATATCCAACCTTCAAAATATGTTACATTTCAATCCAAATATATCATGCATAATGATTTAAGTTAGTTCTTATATAAAGGAGAAGATCTACAACATGGGACCCAAAAAACTTTAGTCTTAAAAGGAGCACAAACACATTTGTAAAAAGGAGCTGCTTTCCCTGTCACGTTAAATAATTCATCAAATAGTTCTCATACAAGCCCAGTGTCTCCCATGATTTAATAAAGTAATGGGACATCACATTGTACTCTATTCATGGCAAGCAGCAAATGTTAAAACAACGCTCAGATCTTTAACACTGAGAGCGGCAAGAACGTTTCTTTAATCTTCATTAGTCGTAGAGAAGCAGACAAAAGTGGAACAATACTGAGCATTAATATTACTTAATTCGATTCACAAGAAAAGAAAGAGCAAGACAACGGATACAGAATGAGTGAGAGGGAGAGAGACAGAGAAAGAGAGAGACTGGAGAATGGGCAAATGGCTTCTATAGATCATAAATAATGATGCATCCTAGTAAGTCTGAGTGCACTCAGCCGTAAAAATAATAACATATATAGCCGGCTTCACTTGAGCACTCTCTCCAGAGACTGAAACAGACCATCAATCACATGAAATACTAACAATCAATACTACTGTATATTGATCAGGATCATTGTGAGAATCGCATATAAATGATCACGCTCATTATTGGGTCTTTGCAAAAGCACTAAGCATTTTACGACCAATATTTGCGATATGCCTGGATATCAATCATACAAGATGCCTCTAATATCCATAAGTGATGTCCATAATAACATACATTATTACAAAGTACTATACGTATACAAGGCATAATAGAGATTACATATATGCCTGGAGCATAGCAAGCAATGATGTATCAGTTTTCAGATATTCAAAAATTGATATGGCACAGATATGTCCTATAAAGCGGCAGGAGATTTGGTGGACGAGCGATTTTCAAGATTAAAGGAACGCACTGCGTTCAATACAAGTAAAGCGCTATCTACAGTGTCCGTGACATCGTGTCGATTCCAGATGAAAGTAATTCAGAACTCTTAAAATATAAATCTTTTAAACCACTTTTATGACATTTTCATATTCAGTTTTCTAGTAAATTTCTGCAATTAAACCAGCATGCAGAATCAGATAAAATCTCAGTCGTTATTTACTTAACTTTGAGTTGTTCCAAATCTGTATACATAGTTTTGTTCTTATAAATACAAAGAGAGATGTTTGGAGAAATGCTTGTTACTAAACAGTTCTCAGACACCAATGAATACCATTGCAGGAAAAATACTTTATAAATTGTGTTCTTTGGAACACAAAATTTGATATTTTGTAAAGTGTAGACCAACAACTGAAGTCAGTGGATGGGTCATGTTGGGTTACAAGCATTCATCCAAATATCTTTTTCTGTGTTCAATTAATTAAAATTGTTTATTTGACTATAATTGACTATAATTCAGGACAAAAAGATATTTTTGGGTGAATGTTTTTTATTTGTACTTATTTTAATTTTTAATTTGCACTCATTTAAAAATTTTCAATTTGCACTCATTTTAAATTTTTTAATTTGCACTCAGTTTTAATTTTTCAATTTGCACTCAGTTTTAATTTTTCAATTTGCACTCAGTTTTAATTTTTCAATTTGCACTCATTGTTCAATGCATTTTTTTTTAATTTTCTAATTTGCACTCATTTTTAATTTTCTAATTTGCATTCATTTCTGAATTGCACTCAGTTTTAATTTTAGAATTTGCACTCATTTAAAATTTTTGAATTTGCACTCAGTTTTAATTTTTCAATTTGCACTAATTTTTCAATGTGCATTTTTTATTTATTTTAAATTTGCACTCATTTAAAAATTTTAAATTCGCACTCATTTCTGAATTGCAGTCATTTTTAATTTTTCAATTTGCACAAATTTTTCAATGTGCATTTTTTTTTTATTTTAAATTTGCACTCATTTAAAAATTTTAAATTCGCACTCATTTCTGAATTGCAGTCATTTTTAATTTTTCAATTTACACTCATTTTTAATTTTCTAATTTGCACTCATTTTTAATTTTTACATTTGCACTCATTTAAAATTTTTACATTAACACTCGTTTGTGAAAATGTATTGACATGTTTGTCAATATTCAATATATTTACTGGACATCTGTATTTGCTGGGTTTTCCTCTTACCTGCTACTTGCATTAGCAGGGCGGCGCTGTTATGCGTCTGCACTCTGACAAAACACGAGTAGCTCCCCTCATCCACAACCCGAACCTTCTTCAGCAAGAGTGACACGTTTCCTGCCATCAACTGATCAGGGTACAGACTTGTACGGTTGGCGAATCTCTCATCTTGATCGGTCAGCTGATCCCGGCTCTGCCAATAACTGTGCACGTTGCGCTTCGTGTCCGACAGCTGCCAGAACACGCTCAGGTCAGACAGGTTAAAGTTTGTGACCCCTGAGAAAGAGCAGTTGAGAACTGTATCCATCCCATATACAGCCACCACAGGGAATTCTGGGACTTGGACATTCAGAGCTGCGGAGGGAAGACAGAGAAAGACATAAGTACTTTAAGATGATAAAAATAAATACAAATATCAAGAAGGAAAAAAGTTGCATTCTGTATTCATTTCACAAACAACAACCAAATGACTTTTAATAAAACATTCTTAAAATAGACTTGATATGGTTAGATCCATTTACTTATGACAAACCCTCCAAGGCTTTAAAAAAGCACAAATAGCCTAATATTGACACTATGATGTTTGTGTGACAGTAAAGAAATATCAAAGGTTCTTTCTGATAAACAAACATATTTCCATATATTAATGAGGATTTGTTAATGTGTTTGTAAGCTCCATATCTAGACTAATAGAAAGATGTTACATCCAAATCCATGAGCAGACAAAACTTGAGAGAATTAAGTTGATCACTAAATATTTCTTCTGTTCTGTGAGAAAAGAATGCATGTTTTCATATTTTTCCATTGGTGGTTTTTATTCTTTCTATAAAAAACATTTAAAACAAAGTTCAAATTGGAATGTTTCTTTAATTCTAAGTCTGCCATTTATTGTAAAACATATGGCCAGCCCATGTCCTCAAATTATTCTTAAATAAACAAAAGTTTCAATTAAAAGTTAACATTTAGGACATCTGTACATTTGGCAACACTTGGTACATTTGGCAAAGACTACATACAGTGGACTTTATCTACATAAGTCATTATTCTAAGCATCTATTCAACTCTTGATCTTGGTGTTGCTTTCGCCACTGTTTACTGGCCCGAGAGTCTTACCCGCTGACCCCGGGCCATCCAGAAGTCCTTATCGTCAAACACTGATACTAGTCATGACACTTCAACAAACAGCAGCCTTTACGGCCTTTCAGACCCGACAATTCCTGATATTATAACTTACACATAAGAATGTTATATCACGTTTGTAAAAGCATGTTCAAAGTGTCCCGGCCAGAAACAGAGCGCTGTGGGATGGCAGTGTGAGAAGGGGTTGACGTCATGGAAACCTGAACTCTTCAGGAATGCGTGTGTACCCATTGAGCTGCTCACACAATCATTAATGCTGCTCAAATCAGCCTCAATCTGTTTCCACACAGGGGACAGTGAAACTGTGTATGTTGGTTTTTGTTTGTGAATAGGGGAACATTTAAAGTCACGATGCGGATTCGCAAGAAACACTAAACATTCAGGGCTGTCGTATAAATAAGAAAGAAGTTTATCGAAGTGTGCTTTAAGTATAACAAACTAAAATGCCCCTTTATTATGGGTTTTGTGGTTCAGGGTCACATATGTGATAAAAAACACGGATTAACTCAAATATTAAAACTTTTGCATCCAGACAAAAACACAATCTGGAAAACAATAAACTCTGATATTAATATCAAATTAAAACAACAGCTTGTGATATATATATATATATATATATATAACATGATTTATTCACCTTACAGTATTGCACTGATATATAAGGCTATATGTTTGGGCACTAAATACAGGGGTGAGATTGTAACGGAAAGTTATAATCAATTCAAAACTTTAATGTTAAAATAATTATATGGTTATATTACTCGCAATATCAAGTCAAGTGTACTGATATACCAAGCATAACTGGTTTACAGTTCTATCTCATCTAACCTTAACTTTACACATTACATTACATTTTCTAACCGCATTCATGGACAATTTTTCTTAGTAACATACATAAACTGCATCCTAAAACTCAAAAATGTCATTTCGATATTTCCCCGAAGCTGACCGAGGTACGAAAACAAATAAAAGATTAAAATATGCGCCCCAGCAGAACACATAGAATGTCTGGTTCAATCCCTGCAAACTAAAGGACTGAAAGACCATTGAAAAGAGCTCGGAATCCTCATTCAAACACTTTAAATGTGAATCTGCCCCGTGTCTGCGGTGAATGCCAGGATTAGGAATTATGTAAGGGTGCTGGAACATTCTAAATACCAGAGATGATTGATCTGGAGAAACGCTTTTAGCAGGAAAAGGACAATAACAGAAAGAGAGAGACATTAGCTGTATGTTGGAATATTGGATGGAGCGAGAGAAACTAAGGTGGACTAATATAAATTTACATCCAGCACTTTGTGCTAATGGCGCCTGGCGACATTAGAAATGCTGAGAGAGAAATATATGCAAAGATGAAAAATAGGAAAACAGGAGAACCTGTGACATCAGAATAAAATCAAGTCATTAAGACTCTCAGAAATGCTGGCACACATCTCTATGCTGTTTATTTTCATGTCCTATTTTCTTTTTGTCATTTCCTCTTCCCCCCTTCTCGCTCAGAGAAAGACGTCACTGTGTCTTTCTAAATTGCTCTTCATGCCCATCCAACTACACCCTCTTCCCAGCCCTTCTCTCTCTCTCTCCCTTCAGTCGTTCTTTTGATTGCATGTCTCACACGCTATAGCCTTGAACACAAGCGTGTATAGAGACACGTCACACATTTAAATCCTCGCAGCAAAGAACGTTTTCCCCTCGGCCTGCCATCTCTCTGAACCAAAGCATTACTCATGAGAGTCAGCATTACTCCTCAACACACCGGTCCTGAAGATCACAGACCCTTCAGTAGACCAGATATTGAATAAAACGTAACGCAGAGCTACCAAGGTGAAGCAGCGGCGAGATAAAGAGAAAAGGCGAGGGAGATCAACGCCGGCAATCGAGGGCGGTTAAACCGTCATAGACCTCGCTCAGAAGAAAGAAAGACCTCCTGGGAAAGTCTATCCTCGGAGTAGTTTTATTCTTGAGAGGGTGAATCTCTGTAGATTTAAAGGAATAGTTCGAACAAAAATGAAAATTCTTTTATTAATTACTCACTCTCTAGTTGTTTCAGATCCGTAGTAACTCCTTTGATTTGGTTGAACACAGAGATCGATATTCGGAATTCTATCACAGTAGAGAATTTTCGACAGAAAAAATCTTTTCTATTTGGTTACAAGCATTCTTCAAAATATACTTTTTTTGTGTTCATCAGAACATAGAAATGTATTTGAAAGGTTTGGAAGAACTTAAGTTAGGAAAAATTACAGAATTTTTATCCCTTAAATGGAAAAGTTGACCCATAATTGAAAATTCTGTCAATATTTGCACGTCTATTCAAAAACGTTTGGCTTTCTTTTTTATTCGTTGCTGAAATAATTTAAATAGAAGGGTAAACAAACAATGAAAAATAAATAAATAAATACAACTGAGATATAAAATATGCAAATAAGCTGATAGGTTCACATTCCTGACTTCTTGAAGTGGCAAATTGATCAGCGACCAAAACAGTTATGAGTGGATTCTAAACAAAAAAATCATTAAGAATAAAGCTCTCAAGCCAAAGTTTCCATTTGCTGTCTATGTAATCTCATTGTAGAATACGTAAAGCAATTCAATAATAAAAATATCTGTAATTTGTAATTTTTCCAATGGGTCCATGCCCATGAGAGATGAGTACACTGCTATACTCTGAATCCAGATGCACAACCTTATAGTCTTAGAGAATATTACATTTAAATCAACTTTTGAAGTAGTCTAGACATCCAAAATACTTTATAAATGTAATATTTCAATTACACAAAGTTGAACAATATTCCGCTGAATACATGGCGTGACTTCCTCTGCCTTTTGGTGTCTGTGAGTTTGTGGATCTGATCAGAGGTGAATATATGTCGGGTGACAGATTGAGCTGTAACAGACACGCTCAATAATGCTTTCTGCTGCTCTCTTTCTCTTTCACAATCCCTCCATTTGTTAGCATCCCTGACACCCTTCTCAATCTCTCCTGGTCTTAGACAGTTGACCAAAAAAATGGCAATGGTAACTGTTGTGTCCACCAAACCAACACATGTGCTTAACGTGATGAAAAAGCTGGCATTATTTACCCACCCTCTTTTCATTTTGAACATGTATGGCTTTATTTCTTTTGCAAAACTAAAACAACATAAATGTTGATAGCAAAAACTGCTGCTCCCCATCGGGAGCTTCTCCAAAAATATTTGTATTTTATTTTGTGTTTTGCAGAAGAAAGGATGTAACAAAAAGATTGTAATATATGATTACAGATATTCAAATTGTTACTAAAAACAGAATGTGATCGTCTTTAAACAGAGTAAGAAATTGTCAGAATTCTTTGGGTTTATTATTAAAGGTCATCATTAAAAAGCATTCATAATTATGAACGAGCGATATTTAGAAAAGAACAGGATGTTGACCAAAATATCCTTTTTAACAAGTAAATTGATTGGGTTGTTAAAAGTATTGCGTCAGAACACAGGCATGGTTTATTTTGAATAGCTGAAGCATATGGTGTAGTTACGGCATCTACCAGCAAGGGCCAGTGGGGACATGCCAACTATACAAACTTGACCTCAGTCAATGTCAACTTTAGCATAAAAAAAGTGTTTTACTTTACTTATAACTAACAGTCAGACATCACCATTTGATGGTTCAAGTACCCATGTAAGGTCTCCAAGTTTTTAAAGCATTTGGCGTATTTTTTAATTAAAATAAAACAATTATGAAATCTTATGTAAAGAGTCATCTCTTCTCTATGATTGCTTTAGCTCTGTGTATTTTAATTCACAGGAATCATCTTTTTTCATCCACTTGTATGTTTATTTTCCTTTTTTTTTAAGAAAACTCTTGCATTGAGTATTTTGTTTCTTTTCTTTAGACAACAAGGGTTTTACGAAAATATAAACAGATGGTTTCACATTCATAACACAAAATGTCACACCTAATGCTTTAAGAATATTTAACAGTTGTATTTAAACCTTGAATATGACGAGTCGTTGTGTTCAACCTGGTCCATTTGTTTAAATTAGATGTATGAAGTAGTATCTTTGTGTTGAATCGTGACTTTAGTTATATAGTTTCCGGGTCCAAAACTCCTCTCACTTTAATTAAAGATATTAAAATACAGTTTTAATGAACAATGTTTATTTACATCAGAGATTTATTTGAAACGTTTATAAATTCACATAAACTACAGTCTCCAGACTCACGTTATTTCTATTATTTTCTTAATGTGTAAAAAATGTATAGTATTGTGGCCACTTTTATTATCCTGATGAAGGTAAAGGATAAGATCAAGGTTTTTGGGGAGTTACAAGTATTTTTTGTTAGCCTCCCCATGTAATCCCATAAAGGGGTTGGACCTGGAAGCAGTATATAACATAACCATATATGGCGGTGTGAGACGTCAGGCTTAAAAAAAGGATATATTTTAATAAGGTCATTCAATGATTTATCCTATATCTCCTAAAATTAGTCTGTAATTTAGAAACCAAGAAAGAATGAACTCTCAACTTTTTTCCCTTCCTAATATTGCTGACACTTGTATGTAACCACTTTGTATGTTACCACATGTAGGTAAACTTTCCTTCTCTATCAAGGCTATACAAACAAATCAGATTATCGAACAGAATATTGTGTCCTCATCATATGTTGAATCGTTTTAGGATCAAAAAAAAGTTTGTGTTACTATTTAGAAGGTTTGGCTAATCCCCAAACAATTCTTAATCACAAACAAAATTAAAACACTATCATTTAAACCTATACATAGGATCAAACCAGCAAAACAATTCCTTGTCAAGTTTAATCCCGATATAAACACTGAGTAATCTTTTGGTAATTGCTTCCCCCAAAACTGTTATTCATTTATTTTGGTATGACATTTTATTCATATAAAAATCCGGGCAAAATGTATGTGTTAAGAATGTCGAAAGTCATTTTATTTGTGTTGGAAACATGTACTTCCGAGTATTTTGGAGACTCAAAGAGTCGATCATAATGACTGCTGTATTTATATATTAAATTTGCCCTTAATTTTTTGGTTTATAAGTTAATTTTATTTCCTTTAAATAAAAAGTTGATTCAATTATATATTCGTTAAAGCAAAAGGCCCTAAAAACTTTTTACTTTTCTTATCATTGTGCTATAAATCCCACTGACATTGCTGTTATTGTGTCTGTTGAATTGTTTATATTTTTCTGATTGAATGTTTATTATATATTGTCTGTTGTTGACTATTTCTTTAATAATAATAATTATAATAAAAATTATAACAATGAATTAATAGTTCTTTCACCATCACTAGATCACAAGTTATTTATTGGCGGTTCTCCTGTATAATGCCGCCAACTCACCATTCAGAGAGCTCGGAAGAGCACGAGCATCAGTTTGTATATTCCAGGAGAAGCCGTGAGGATATTGGTCACGAGCGCTGCTCACGGTCCGACCGCTGGAGCTCGGCTTTATCCGGAAACAACCGTGCAGCTGTCTCTGTCTTCTGTAAATGTGAGTAAACCAAAGACTATTCTAAAATCTGAACAACAGAATTCTACCTACATTAGAGTGACAGAAACTGCCTTTGATACTTCTCCTTTATATGATCATCATCACTCTTTCTCCACGCGTATCTCTGCTTCAGTCTGTCCGAGTTTCAATACCTCACAGCTCGCTATCTGTCTTTCATAACACGAGCTGTGAAGCATCAAGGTTCAATGCGTTCTGTTCAATAACAGAGGGCCCTGTCTCTTCTCCCCTAATACAACAAACTCTTCAGACCAATATCAGTCCTGCCATCCCTGAAAGGCCAATGAGCACACACATACAAAAGAGAACCCACAACGCTTACAAACAGACAAAGCTGCGAATAACATCGCTCAATATCATTGAAAAACACAGTGCTCAATATCCACCTGCGGAGAGACACGCAGGTTCATTTTAAAGAGCTCGATAAGAGACTGGAGGTTTATCAGACCACCATCAGTTCAGCTCTGAACTCCACCGCTCGAATTATTCACACAAATACACACGGAGCGCACTCAGACGTGAGGCTTTTTCTGACAGCCCTAGCACGCATACACAATTTAAAGGGATAAAGGTTTTTTTTTATGCTTTGATTCATACCTGTAAAGGCTCCAAAACAGGTTACAGGAAGAAAAATGAATAAGGTTTGTGAGCCAGAATATGAGAGCAATGGAGCACTCGTGAGACATTATCACCACCTTGTGACGAGATGTAAATAACACCAGTAAATAATGCACAACAAAATGAAATGTTTCTCATTATTTAGAAAAAAATCTGAACGTGTGTCAAAAAGTCGGAGATTAGTTAAAAAGAAAAAAATATGATTTGCCAACATACATGGCAGAACATACATTTTATTTAGTAAAAAATATTTTGAAATGGATGACTTTGAATATTAAAAAAGGGAAAGTCAAGGAGAGTCAGGACTGCATCTGCAAAGCATCTCCTCTGTATGAGACCTTAAGATAAAATGACCAGAAAACCTTTCTGCAAAACAAAAGCCGAAAAGTCAAAAGATGACTTTAGAGACGATAATCAAATATAACCTTTTATTTTATATTTGTAACATTCATTTGTGTTACATAATTACAGTCTTATTTATTTCATAAATGTAATGAGTTCATTATGAATTTAAAATATGAATGCATAAGTATAGGTATTTTATATAAAGTGCATGTTCATGGATGTAAATATGTAAAAGAGATTTGCAGCCGTGTGCAAAGCATAAGAAAAGCTGAAAAAACAGAATCAAAAGCTGCAATACTTGATGGATTTAAGTGATAGTTCATCCCCAAAATGAAGTTGTTTAAACACCCTTCTGTCATTTCAAAACTGCAGAACAGAAAAGAAGACAGTTTGAAGAATGTTGGCAATAATTGTTATGGAAGCGAATGGGTGCAGATATAAATATTCTTCGAACTATCTTCTTTTGTGGTCTGCAGTAGGTCATACAGGCTTAAAACAGAAAGAAGGTAAATAGACAATGACTCATTTATTTATTTTTGAAGTGAACTATCGCTTAAATATTTTTAAAATTGGCCAGCTCAGATGTGACATCACACATTCTGAATTCAAAAAGTGAAATAATTTACAACACATAGGATTTGTGCCGCTCTTCTGTAACTGGACCACTGGGCTTTGTTGTGCCTACACAAGGAGCCATATGGACCCACAATGACAACATACAGACGCACAACTCAAGCTTTAAAACAGAGAATAACTCTCAACCATGAACTCTGAGGGGTTTAAATCTCCTTCGGATTTTCAATTCTCACTGTCACCGGCATACAAAAGAAGTAATTTGCAAGAGCACGTATCAGTCTCCGAAGGAGAGAAGAGGGTTACCTCTGTGACACTCCATGACATTACCATCACAATGCATCATGGGTAACACCAGACCACACATTCATACATAAGTGCACTGACACAGCGAAGATCTAATCATATCTTTCTCTCTCTCTCACTCTCCCTCGCTCTTTCCGCTTGCCCATATTGTTCTCGCGCTCATCTCCCCTTCACACACTGTATGTGAGAGATTGATTTCCATTTGAATGAGATTTATGGCCACGATATGTCTGTTCATTGTCAAAACATAATAACTTTTCTCCATGTCACATGCCCGCACCATTTCTTCTCTCCCTCTCGAAGCTTCCTTTTCCTCTTTCTGTCTACGGCTGAGATTAAGTTCTGTTTGAAAGGGCTTTATTGGTCTGATAGGATGATATTGTCAAAACATAATGACATTCACTGTGTAAATATCATTTCATAAATATCAAGCTCTCGCCCTCCTGGTGTAAATGGGCTCGTGGCTGACGCAGATGAAGCTGTGATGGGGACAGACTTGTGAAAACAGAAAGGACATCATAGAGATACCAAAGACGTATGATGTACAAACTATTTCAGCTTTTGGGGTCTCATAAAGTGACAGCTCACCCTGGAATAAAAACAGAGTCAACATTTACTCATGCTCGTCTTTTTGAACCTGTATGACTTTCTTTATGTTGTAAAACGCAAAGATATTTAAAGAAAGTTGGTAACTGAACCATAATTATGCTTATTGACTTCCAATGTGTGGAATGCAAGTGGAAACCAATCCCAAACATTCTTCCAAATAGCTTCGTATGTGTTCTGCAAAAGTGCTCTGCAATAAAGGTTTGAAATGACATGAGGGAGCTGAGGCGTATGTTATCTGACAAACTAAACCCTTTAGAGATGCACAAGGTGAAGGATGGTCTTCATTTCAGTGTGGATAATCTGGGTGAAGGTCCGATGATCCTGCTAGCGGCCTTAAATGATCTAAGAGAAGGTTCATGGTTGTGCGTGTGTATCTCTGTATTCTTTCAGCCGCTGCAGGGGATAGTACATCATGTCCTTGCCGAGACAACAGCCTTAGGGAGAACACAACCTAAGGGCCTTGAATTACTACCTCCTGCTTTTAAAAACTCTCAAGATGACAGGCAACACAAAACTAAACTGTAGTTTTCGGTCTGAATATCTTGGGAATGGGGGATGTGATGATGCCTGATGCTTGTATGTAGGGTACAAGTAAACATACACACATATGGAAATGAGACAGTGGGAGATGGGATTGAAGGCAGGCGAACAAAATCACAGCTCATCCAGTTTACTCTCATTCACACTGTGAAACTGCAATCTCGGCACATAGAGAACATCAGGTCTGGTGTGGATTCCCTCTGGACTACATCTAAAATCTGCTGATATGATCAGCAGCCACATGCTGGGTAATGCACTCGGTTTTAATAACCACTATTGGATGTGACCCTGTTGTGAGCATGCAAGAACGGCAAGATCTCGCCTGCACGCTTTTCAGCTGCTGCTTTTTTTGTGGCATAACACAATAATCCTCAAAGTGAATCGTGACACCGATAAAGAATTTCCCTTGCAAAGCAATCGATCTTGAGAAAGTCAAGGAGGGAGAAGGAGTTTGTGGTCAGCAGACCCTGGCAAGGTGTGTCGAGGAGAGACAGAAATGAGAGGAAAATTTACACGCATGGACGACCAACTACAACGTCTCCATTCTCAAGGGTTCCTCCGGATGAGATCAGCTCAGTTATGGAAATTTGTTGATATTACACTTTTCCTCTCTTCGGTGCCTGTCATATCATTTGCCTCATTTGTGATTCCCACTTGAGACTTGTAATCTGACAGATGCTAGAGTCTATAGGACTATGAGTGAACAGCGCCACCTATGGGCTATTTAAAGCTATAGATGACCTAAAAAATGAACATTAACACAAAGATATATTTTTAAAGTTCAATCAAAGTCACCATTATCATTATTGAGCATGGGAGTCAATGGTGACCCAAAACAGCTTAGTTACAAACTTTCTTCAAAACGTTTGTTTGTGTTCAGCACAACACGGAAATCTGTACAGGTTCCTTAAAGACGACATATGATTTCTTTTAGGAGTGTTTTTATGTCACTAGTTCTCAGTACATTGATATATATATATATGTTTTCTGACCACCCAACATACCGCCAGTTGCTTTTTTATCTTTTCTTTAGAGTTTCTGTTGGGTTGTGTGTTTGTAAATGACTTTAATTCTCAAGCAAATTTATTTGACATCCAATTGGCACAATAATATGGGGTTAATCCAGCATAACCTAAGGTCAAAGGCATTGCGAACACCCTTGTAAAATTACAAGGGTGAAACAACGCTTATCCAAAGGCTAGACGTGACCTTTCCCCAGATTTTAAAAGATGTTCAGTCGGGGTTAAGTGTAGTGTGAAAAGCTCTGTAGACAGTTAAATAACAGCGATAGAAATTATTTCAGCCTTAAAAGGATAGTTCACCAAAAAATGAAAATTCATATTTCCTTTTGTCATATCAAATCTAAATGACTATTAAACATTAGAACATATTTTGAAGAACTGAACAGTTAAAGCACCCATTTTGTGTCCATAAAATGTGAGTTGGTTTCCAACATTCTTCAAAATGTTTTTTTGACCTGAAGGTCATACAGGTTTGAAATGTCAAGGGGGTAAATAAATGCTGAATAATTGTTATTTTGGCATAAACTGTCACTTAAATTGGACTCTGCGAGCAAAATGTACAATGAAGCCCATTCCATCTTAAGAACAAAACTGAGGGATGTGAAACAGAGGCAGAACTGTGGCCTAAATTCAGGTCACCACACCCCAGACACGTAAGTGAACACAAGCCCAAAGAGGACTTTCCACAATAACATCTGAGTCAGGGTAAAAACTCTCTTTTTCTTCTATTTTATCTCCAGGTTTGTGAGACTATAGGGAATAGTCTCACAATTTACAGATTAGAGTTTGAAACTTTTCCAATTATACTCCTGACCTTCTCCATTTTATCACTGCTGTAAATGAAACATATTCTGTGTGTGTTTTATAAGGTCTAGAAGGGTCCATTTGAATTTTTTTACTCGCAGAGATATTAACTGCTTATAGGACGCCTTATTCTGGATTCATTTCTATTATATTCACGAAAGAATCTCATTGTGCAGCAGACTGTGTAAGACATTAAAACTTTCCTGTGAAATCATTGATGTCATGTCAATTTATTGACACATTAACATGTATATGTAGAGATTTAAGTATAACTACAGTATAATTTTCATGTATAAATTATTTAATTTGTTGCCTTTGCTTTTTCTACTGCTTTTTAAGAATCTTTACATACCGATCCCAAAAAACGCATTTCAAATTCATTTCATATTTAAATTTAGTCTTCTATTCTAGATGTATTGTGGCCGTTCTAGTCCAGACTGTGTTAAATTTTAAGCTCAGGAGTGATTTAAAATCACCCAACAGCAATGTTGACTGAGGGAAAAAACCTGAAAACAAATCAAGGTTATAACATAACCTTTTATCCTAAATTCATGAGGAAATATTACTGTTGTATGTAGTATCAGAGTATTTTTGACCTGTTTCTCCAGTTTTTATTTTCTACAGCTAAGTGCATATAGAAAAAAATATTATGATTGAATATTTTGGGTAAATATTCTTAAAAGTTCAAAGAGAAAGCAATATAATCATTTACCCCTTTATGCCTAAAAAATAGTGCATTTAGAAGACCATTTTTCACCACTGAATATATGTCATATTTTATATTTTGATGATAACATACGGATAAATTAAAGAAAAACAAGTGCATGCAAATGAAGTTTGATAAGGTTATAATTTATTTATTTCTATCTGTATTTGTTTGTTCTGGAAGGATTAACAGAAGCATTGGACCACCTGTCAGTGTGATCTGAAAGTGTAACTGTTTGTGGAGTTCCAGTTTACAGGTTGTGATCTTTGTCTAATCAGCATGGAGACTAGAGAACACATCACCCACCGAGAGAGTGCACAGCCAGCAGAGAACACCACAGGAGGGCCAACATGGTGCGCGAGAGATGAGCGCGCGTGTGCGATTCGACGAAGTGTGCTAGACGAACAGCGGGGCAGATCCTTCAATCACGGCACTGCGGGGAAAAACCGAAAGAGACTGATTAACCTCGAGCTGAGTGACAGAGAGATAGCCGAAAAAAGTGTGTTGTATTTGTGTTTAGCATGTTTAATGATAGATGAAGCAGATTTTTGATCTACTGTATCATGAGTTTTTCAACTGAAAATAAACCACCAATGGCCTTGTTATTAAAAGGCTGATTAATCGTATCATGAAAGCACAGAATCACTGACCAGCGTGTCGGCATGGCGTGCTGGCATCCCCACCGGGCATTTTAACTTAACATAAAAAAATAGTTCATTCAAAATGGAAATTCTTTCATTATTTACTCCCGCTTATTAAATTGCTTTGTTCATCCCCCTCCTGTAATTTTAAACCTGTATGGCTTTTACCCAAAACACATAAGAAGATATTAGGAAGAATGTTTGGAACCGAACAGCATTGGCACTAATTCACTTCTATTGTCTGGACACAAAACACATACAGGTTCCAGTTAGCAGCATTCTTCAAAATATCGTCCCTTGTCATCTGAGAAAGAAAGTTATTTGAAATGTCAAAAGTATAATAACAGATTTAAAATTTTTAGGAGAACTATGACCTCAATACAATAAATGTCTCAAAGAGCAAAATGATATGTGTGAGATACAATCATTTTGTGTTTATATTACTTTTGTTTAGAAAACTGAAAACAGAACAAGTTTAGAAAAAAATATACATTTTTGTGACTGTTTCTTAAACAATAATTCTTGATGAGACACACAAATTAGACTTTTAACGATCAGTGTTTCAACACATTTGACGGATGTATTTATACTTTTCTGTTATGCTTAACAAAGAACAAGTCTTAGATACATGGAAATAGGGAAATAAAATTGGGAGAATTTTAATTTTGGAGCGAACACTTCCTTAATCTGAAAGAATTTATTGGTCAAGCAGATTCTTAAAAAGGTATCACCAGAGCATTACACTTTGTTTGATTTACACACTACGCCACTTCACAGACTCGTATATCTTTAAAAGTAATACTTTCACATTTGGCATAGAAAAGCATTGTTATTTTCTTATTTCCTCTGTGGACTCTACGTTCCCGCTCTACATGCTGATCTGAATATAAAAAAGAAGGATGAACATGTATCATTCTCTAACCCACTTAATAATCACCCGGGATATCGCAAAGAAAAGTTGTGGAGAGAAGTTCTTCACTGAATCTCTCATCAAATGTGGATATGTGCAAGCCATCTGATTTAGACATAAATATAATTCACAAACAAATCACAAAACTTGATATTTGTTATGTTGAATGAATATTTTATATTCAGATGCCTCCTTCCAATCCTGGTCAAATTTCAACATCCTCTGCTCATTTCCTCTTTTTCTAACTTTTTTAGAAAAAGTGTAAAGCCCTAAATGTACACTGGTGAGTGATTTTAGTTCCACTAGCTAAGCCAGTTTCCTAATACTTTTCCATCTTCCAGCCCAAAGATCATCCACTCCTGGTCAAAAGTTTTTGGTACAGGAAATGTTCCTCATTTTCTAAAATATATATTGATCTGAGGGTGTATGTTTGAATTTCTAAAATTAATTTAAAAGACAAAATTAGGATTAAGCAAACATACATAACATCATAACAAAATGTACATTTTGTTTAGTAAGAAATGTTCATGTCGATAAGCCAATAAGAGTGCAGAATAGACAGGGATTTCATCTCAGGCTGAGACCTCATGAGAGCGTTTGATAAATTTACAAGAAAAACATTTCGTTGATTCTATTCAAAAGTAATAATTTTGTAAAGTAATTATACTCATAATTGTGATTATTATAAAATGTATAACGTATAAGTAAGTCCCAAAACTTTTGACCGATACTGTATTTAAGGTTGAGCTCCTATTGCTATGACAAACAAGAGCAGCTGAATCCACTCTCACCGACTGTTGTGTCCACCCAAACGTCCTCATTTCCCTTAGTCAAAAACTAAACAGTTACATGACAAGTGTATATAAACGTAAACATGAAAGGGTATTTCCACCCCTATTTTTGAAATGGCCGTCTCCATCAGCA
This sequence comes from Triplophysa yarkandensis, assembly GCA_033220385.1. Lineage (NCBI taxonomy): Eukaryota > Metazoa > Chordata > Actinopteri > Cypriniformes > Nemacheilidae > Triplophysa > Triplophysa yarkandensis. The sequence goes on along the minus strand of JAWHQN010000213.1, from coordinate 33,554 downwards.
TTTAAAGGAAGAAGAACATCAGTAAGACTGAAACTCTTTCCAGTAGATGAGCTCAGCTCACTGTGTAATATGAGTCACAGGCTGTGTCAGCCCTGCAATTGTCATAATATCAAACCACTTTCTGTGGCCTAACCCTGCACTCAGCAAAAACCCAGCCGCCCGCGAGCACCACGATTACTCTTTCCAATAGCAGCCACTGGCAACAGATCAAATCAATACCAATAAGAAGAGTGAAATCAAAACACATTTCATTTGACAGACATAAACAGCTTAATAAACAGCTTTCTATTGGGTCTTTTCATTGTGCGAAACAAAGGTAAAAAATTAGGCAAAATGCTTTCGATTGTCCTTACATCCTTTACATCACTCTCGACACTTCTTTGGTGTTTGTATGAACTCAAAGCAGTCTGAGATCCAGTCTGAGAAGTGCATGGATCTTCCTTCTTGCTCTGTTCTCATTCTCTGCTCTTTCAGTAGATAAAGACGCTTCACGTTATTCCTATGACAAGAGCTCCACATATAATTATCAACATACACCTAATCTGAATATGTGCTACATTTACATTTGTATGCAATCTTTTATTTCAGAGAAGACACATGTTGTGTTCAATCTGTTAAATATATGAATAAAAACAGTCAGCATTAAAGATACCTAACTCCCCAAAATAAATAAAATGTGTTTAACACGTGATAATTTTTTTATAACTAACTACTACAATCTATTAAACACCATAGTTTATTACCACTTTAAAGTAAACATTCACAGAAAAACTATTCTTTAATCACTTATTCACCGTTTAGTTAATTTAAACATGTGTGACTTTTTCTGCTAAATGAAGATATTTAGGAGAATGTTGTGTGTCTTAGATGTTATAGATTTTAATGGATGCCGCTCTTTGGTTACCTCATTCTCATTTTGGGGAGAACTCTCCCTTTAATGCTTAGTATATTTATCCCCATAGTCTGACATTCAGATGTTTGGGATTAAAGTTGGCAGTAAAGTATCTTTCCTACGGTGAAAGTAACGGATATTCCTGGGTGTTATACTTTCACCTCATACTGTTTGATTTCTCTTAACAAGTGTTTGCATTTCATCCATTTAAGGTTAAACATTTAACTAAAACCACCCACAAATATTCAAGTTTAAAGAAAGTCCAGGTGCTGCACTTTTGTGTTTAATAAGAGAACACACACACGCATACACGCATACACACACACACACACGCATACACACACACACACACACGCCCGCACACACACACACACACACACACACACACACACACACACACACACACACACACACACACACACAGACAGACAGACAGATAGACAGACAGACACACACACACACACACACGCATACACACACACACACACGCCCGCCCGCCCGCACGCACGCACGCACGCACGCACGCACGCACGCACACACACACACACCCAGAGACAGACAGACAGACAGACAGACAGACAGACAGACACACACGCATACACACACACACACACACACACCCGCCCGCCCGCCCGCACGCACGCACGCACGCACACACACACACACACACACACCCAGAGACAGACAGACAGACAGACAGACAGACACACACACACACACACACACACACACACACACACACAGACACACACAGACAGATAGACAGACAGACACACACACACACACACACACACACACCCAGAGACAGATAGACAGACAGACAGACACACACACACACACACACACACACACCCAGAGACAGATAGACAGACAGACAGACAGACACACACACACACACACACACACCCAGAGAAAGATAGACAGACAGACAGACAGACACACACACACACACACACACACACACACACACACACACACACACACACACCCAGAGACAGATAGACAGACAGACACACACACACACACACACACACACACACAGAGAGACAGATAGACAGACAGACAGACACACACACACACACACACACACACACACACACACACACACACACACACACACAGAGACAGATAGACAGACACACACACACACACACACACACACACACACACACCCAGAGACAGATAGACAGACAGACAGACAGACACACACACACACACACACACACACACACCCAGAGACAGATAGACAGACACACACACACACACACACACACACACACACACACACACACACACACACACACACCCAGAGACAGATAGACAGACAGACACACACACACACACACACACACACCCAGAGACAGATAGACAGACAGACACACACACACACACACACACACACACCCAGAGACAGATAGACAGACAGACACACACACACACACACACACACACACACACACACACACACACACACACAGTCTCCATGTTTATGAGTTAGTCTAGACATTTCCTAATAAAACTTCCCAAGATGTTTTAACAAGTTACAGATGTGTTATTATTATTATTATTATTATTATTATTATTATTATTATTATTATTATTATTATTATTTATATTATTATTATTATTATTATTATTATTATTTATACTATTATTATAATTATTATTATTATTATTATTATTTATATTATATTATTATTATTATTATTATTATTATTATTATTATTATTATTATTTATATTATTATTATTATTATTATTATTATTATTATTATTATTATTATTATAACAGATAATGAGTGGAATTAACTTCTAATGACTTATTTATGAATCCTGATTTAAATGTGCAAATATTCTTGCTGTTTTAACAATACATTCATTCATTTATTATTGTATAAGTATATGAATATATAATTATTTATAATTATAATTATATATATATAGATGCTGTATGGATGCCCCCCCCCCCCACAGAAACGGTCTGTGTTAGCGTTAAAGACTTATATTCTGTAAATGTAGTTTAATACTTTAATACTTTAATACTTTAATACTTTAATGTTTCTCTTCTCAGTGGTTTTAAACACTTGTATCTCTTTTAAAAACACATTTTAATGAACTTACCATTCCAGAAGGGAGAAGTTCCACACAAAAGCACCGGAAGTGCAGCAGCTGTGAGATTAAAGATGAATAAAAGTCTCTGTGTGTGTAAATGTAAAGATGTGGAGTTTGTTTATGAAAGTAAATGAAATAAAATCCGTTAGATTAAAATGAGCGGAGACTGAACATCACTGATCCGCGTCCAGTCCAGTGTGATGACGTCACACCAGCGCTCCTGATGACGCGCTTTAACCGTTTATATGCGTGCTAGTGACGTCATTTATAAACACTCTTACATTATTAATATTTGTATTATATTAAACTCTCCTCCATAGTGTTTAAACATCAGAAAAATATCCGTTTATTAAAACAAGTTTTCTATTTAAAAAAAGATAAATTAAGATGACAAACCTCTTCATTTATGTGAATAAAAAATATTTATGTGATTAAAAAAAATATTTATTTGAATAATAATTTATATATGTGAATGAAAATGTACAAACCAGAATCAGAAAATACCCAACAAATAGCAAAGAGTCTTTGTAGAATATAATATAATATAATATATATTTTTTTATTTTTATGTGTACAAATGTAACTTAGTCGATGTAAATAGCTTTTCTATCAAACTTTCTTATGAAAATAATGATATAAAATAAAAATAATTCTATAGAAATTTAAAAAGAGATATAACATAAGATATAACAAGGTATTTAAATATCAACTGTAACATCTGTACTATTATTTTATTATAAATCTTTGATATTTTCAATGTTGATATTTAATAACAAAATGTTTGGCTAGATTTGGACTTACTTTAATTTAAATCCCAAACATCTGTATTATCCTATTGTTTATTTTTCCCTCATGGGTTTAATGATTTATTTCTGTTTAAAAGCCTAATTTACAACAATTTTTTAAAACAATGAACAAAATACAAATAAAATTGTAGATAAAATTACACAAAATTCAGACAAATTTCAAGGATTTATTAATAATTAGAAATGTGTAATCTTTAATTTACATTCCAGTCTAATTTATTAAAATGTGTAAAGTTATAAATGGCAAGATTAAATTATTTGATCTCATAAACAAACAATGACAAGACAATCTTAATATGACGAACACAGAACACGTTTACATTGTTTTATACGTGTAAATTATTTTATTATTATTTTATTATTTTAAAATGATGGTATTATTTTATTATTATTTTAAAATGATGGTATTATTTTATTATTATTTTATAATAATGGTATTATTTTATTATTATTTTATAATGATGGTATTATTTTATTATTATTTTATAATAATGGCATTATTTTATTATTACTTTATAATAATGGTATTATTTTATTATTATTTTATAATGATGGTATTATTTTATTATTATTTTATAATAATGGCATTATTTTATTATTATTTTATAATAATGGTATTATTTTATTATTATTTTATAATGATGGTATTATTTTATTATTATTTTATAATAATGGTATTATTTTATTATTATTTTATAATGATGGTATTATTTTATTATTATTTTATAATAATGGCATTATTTTATTATTATTTTATAATAATGGTATTATTTTATTATTATTTTAAAATGATGGTATTATTTTATTATTATTTTATAATAATTGCATTATTTTATTATTATTTTATAATTATTTTATTATTTTAAAATATTTATTATAATAATTTAATGTCAAAATTTCCCGGAATTCTGTGCACTACTGAAGAACGACTTTTATTTGCCTTCTCCATGACGTCATATCCGGGCAGCGGTTGTTGACAAAGCGCCGTCTCCCTGAATGCTGCAGGTTTGCTTTCTTACTACAGTAAACTGGTACGTTTGTTTCCTAACTTATCTCATAAGACACATCTGTGTCAGAGAGTTCATTTATATTCAGAAGTAACAACATACTTAAATGTCATGCCAAACCATGATGTATGAACCGGAAGTGAGAGCAAAACAACATCACAGTGTGACCGGAAACAGCTGTCTGTCTGTACTCTCTGTAGGGAAATGGAGAGGTCAGCCTGGCACCTGTCCCTGAAACTGTGTGACAAACCCAAATCAGTGTTCCAGTTTCCAGATGCAGAACCTGGAGATGTCCATCCAAGCCAATACCTGGTGTCAACACTGAAGCAGCTGATCTCAGCACAGTTATCAGACTCACTGCCTGACCCTGACCTCATGGGTAACAGCATCAGTCATCAGCCATCTGCTGTCCACTCGCATCCCATAATGTGTTTCTCATCTTACAGAGTTCGTGCACTGCGGCTGCCTGCTCAAAGATGATCTTCCGTTGGATTCCTACGGCATAAAGTGTGGATCAACACTGCATATAATCAAAAAGATGTGGCCCGAGCCTGAGGTCAAGCCCGGTATGTGTGTGGGTTTCTCTCTGTGGGTGCGAATGAATGTCATGTGGGCAGCCGTGGCCTGGTGGTTCGAGTCTTGGACTCGTGATCTGAAGGTTGCTGGTTCGAGACTCGGAACCAGCGGGAATACCACGACTGAGGTGAGTCCCTTGAGCATGGCACCGCCCACCCACTGCTCCCCGGGCGCCGCGGCATGGCTGCCCACTGCTCCAGGTGTGTGTTCACAGTGTGTGTGTGTTCACAGTGTGTGTGTGTTCACAGTGTGTGTGTGTTCACAGTGTGTGTGTGTTCACAGTGTGTGTGTGTGTGTGTGTGTGTGTGTGTGTGTGTGTGTGTTCACAGTGTGTGTGTGTGTGTGTTCACAGTGTTCACAGTGTGTGTGTGTTCACAGTGTGTGTGTGTGTGTTCACAGTGTGTGACTGAGGTGAGTCCCTTGAGCATGGCACCACCCCCCCACTGCTCCCCGGGCGCCGCGGCATGGCTGCCCACTGCTCCGCTGCTGTGTGTTCACAGTGTGTGTTCACAGTGTGTGTGTGTTCACAGTGTGTGTGTGTTCACAGTGTGTGTGTGTGTTCACAGTGTGTGTGTGTGTGTGTGTGTTCACAGTGTGTGTGTGTGTGTTCACAGTGTGTGTGTGTGTGTTCACAGTGTGTGTGTGTGTGTGTGTGTTCACAGTGTGTGTGTGTTCACAGTGTGTGTGTGTGTTCACAGTGTGTGTGTGTGTGTGTGTGTGTGTGTGTGTGTGTGTGTGTGTGTGTGTGTGTGTGTGTGTGTGTGTGTGTGTGTGTTTTTGTGTTTGTGTGTGTGTGTGTGTTCACAGTGTGTGTGTGTGTGTGTGTGTGTGTGTGTGTGTGTGTGTGTGTGTGTGTGTGTGTGTGTGTGTGTGTGTGTGTGTGTGTGTGTGTGTGTGTGTGTGTGTGTGTGTGTGTGTGTGTGTGTGTTTTGTGTTTGTGTGTGTGTTCACAGTGTGTGTGTGTGTGTGTGTGTGTGTGTGTGTGTGTGTGTGTGTGTGTGTGTGTGTGTGTGTGTGTGTGTGTGTGTGTGTGTGTGTGTGTGTGTGTGTTCACAGTGTTTGTGTGTTCACAGTGTGTGTGTTCACTCACTTACTGGATGGGTGGAATAAGTGTTTGAATAAGTGGAACACCATACTTGGTAATACGTCACGTCACTTCACTTCACTACAGTGTGTGCCTTGACCTTCACTTTATATTTCTCATACAGAGCCGGTGAACAGATCCGCGGCTGCCAGAGAGTTCCGGATGCTGCAGGCGGCGTTGCACTCCAACGCAGCGTTCAGAGATGCGGTATTGACATTAAAGTCATCGTATGTCTTTGTTGAATGACCGATGTAGCAGTTTTAGTAAATGCAATTTCATTCTAGGTGTTTAAGATGCTTGGCAATAAAGAGTCTTTGGATCATATTATAGTCGCCTCTCCTGGACTCGGTTCGGACCCCGTTGCTTTAGGTGAGATTACATTAGAGGGGCGTATCACTCGTTGGAAACGGCAAATGTGTTTCTTACGAGTTGATTCCTTCACAGGTGTTCTTCAGGATAAAGATCTGTTCGTACAGTTTACAGACCCTAACCTTCTGGACAGGTGAGTCTTTAAAACATAAGCAACACACACACACACACACACACACACACACACATAGACACACACAGACACATAGACACACACAGATACATAGACACACACACACACACACACACACATATACACACACACACATATACACACACACACATATACACACACAAACACATACACATACACATACCCTAACCTTCTGGACAGGTGAGTCTTTAAAACATAAGCAACACACACACACACACACATATATATAAACACACACACACACACACAAACGAACACACATACACACACACACACACACACACATATATATATATATATATATATATATATACACACACACACACACACAAACAAACACATACACAGAGAGAAATGTTATTAATGCTTTGTGACAAAAGTTCCTTGACTTATACATTTGTTGTGGCCTCACAGGTTAGTCAGTTCTCACCCAGCATTGGTCAATGCCATCATCTTGGTCCTGCACTCTGTGACAAGCAGCATGTCTAGCCAATCCAGCACCAGCTCATCCCGTAATGCTACAGCCAGTTCTTACAGTGACATGCCAGGTACACCCAACAAATTAAATCATATTCGATTAGATATTGAGTAGGATATACTTAATTAATTAATTGGGTGGAAAATAAACTTTATATTTTAATTGTTTTATGCAAAGTACACCGGCATTTATTATATAAACACAAACCTCTATTCTACAATCCAGTAATTAAATACAGCAGCCCTAATATTTACCTTAAAGACCCAGTGATGCAATTGAACAATTCCCGCTGACACAGGAAGTAATTGTGCAACACATCATATTTACATTTAGGCGTTTAGCAGAACCTTTTATCCAAAGTGAGAATTGATGAGAAAACGAAGTGGAAAATAATAGAGATAACAACTGGTAAAAAAGTGTTTACTAAGTTACACAAGGCATAACAAAACCTTTAGTAGGGGGAGAGAAGGATGAATTTTTTTATATAAAGAGTGAGCTGGTAGGTTAAGAGATTTTATTGGGTAAGGTGTAGAAAGAAAAGTTTTTGACAGTTTTAAAAAATAGAGACTGAGTCTGCCAAATGTGGTTGTAAGGGGCAGAACATTCCTCCAACGAGGAACCAATGCAGAATGTGCGAGAAAGCGTTTTCTTAGCATTTTGAGACGGCACCACAAGACGTCTTCGCTTAGGAGTCTGGAGGGTATAATGAGGAGCTGAAGTGCAAAATGTCATAAATACAAAGTCAGACAACTGCAACGTGAAAGAATAACAGCATGACAAACAAAACTTTGATCAAATATGATGTGTCGCATAAAAAATATGAAGTTTAAATTTAACTTAAACTGAATTGAATTTAAAGATTTACATTTACCGTTGTATTGGTATACCGTTTGGTCTATAAATCAGAACATCTGTTTGTTATTTTAACCTCTTCCACCAGATTCATTTTTTTTGCAAGTTATGTATTCTGATAACAGCAGGCTATTTTTTCGGCCACTCCAAGTAATGACTAAATCATCAAAAGTGTAATTCAAGAATAACGATAAAAGGAAATTAAAGGTCTTTAAATTCAGTTTTGAATAACAGCATATTATAATATTGTGACAAGCTTTTACTTTATGTGCTTTGAATGCTTAGATCATCCGTAATGACTTTTGTGTAATATGTAAAGATGATCTAAGTATCTTATATGCTAGTGATATGACTCTGGATGTAGATATAGGATGTAAAAAAAATGTCTTGATCATGTGACAGGAGGTTTTCTCTTTTGAGGGACTATCTGATGATGATGAAGACTTCCAGTCTGTAAGTTTGTTTAGTAATGTTCCACTTTTCATGTCACACTTTGATAAAATCCTGATCCCGCAATAGTAGTGCTATTGTTAATCTATCATATTATTGAATAAAAATAAACAAAACACATCTTTATATACATATATAATATAAATTCTACCTTAATATATATTCTACCTTAATATATATACCTCTTCTTTACTTCAGGGCAACCGAACTGGTTCATCCAGAGCCCAGAGACCGTTTACAGGGTCCCGACCGATGACACTGAGTCACAACGGAGCCACAGGACCCCGTCCCATCACCCAGAGTGAGCTGGCATCAGCCCTGGCTTTAGCAAGCACACCGGAGAGCAGTGGAATCACACCCACACTTGGGTCTCAGGTGATAAGCTCTCAAACACATTTTCGCTTCAATCATTGTGTTTCAATAAGAACAGAAAGGTCAGATCAATAGCCAATAAAGATTTTACTCTCGGAGAACCTAGTCTCATAATACTCTCCTGTATTCTGTAGGAAATGTCCTCCGCTGGGCCGTCCGTACCGCCAGGGACTCCTGTCACAAGCAGTCTGCTCAGTCAGGCGCTGCAGCAAGCTCTACAGTCCTCCGGTGTAAGCTCGCTACAGGTGACCTGCAAGGAAACACATAGACCTGTCATCTTTAAACTTAATGACAAAATGTACTGATAGAGATCCATGTAAATCTCAATAAACATTTTTCCCCCACTGTGTGTGCTGTAGGGACGCTGGCAGTCTCAGATGCAGCAGTTGAGGGATATGGGCATCCAGGATGAGGAACTTGCTCTGCGTGCATTAGCAGCCACAAATGGAGATCTGCAGGCAGCTCTGGAGCTCATATTTGCTGGTGGAGGCGGACTCTAGTTTGCCAAAGGTTGGACTGAGCTTATAAAACTGTAGAAGAACCAAGGCTACCAGTTGACTGTTAAACATCTACTGTTGCCTTACACAAAGGGGTTGACTTGTTTTTTATTCTTGACTTTAATAAACTCTGGACTCAATGATCAAAACATTTTAGTTGTGTGATATGTCAAAGATTTTTTTTTATTGTGGTAGATAAGTGACTGGTTTGTTAGACCCTACAGGTAATTCTAGCAGTTGAACAAAAGGTGGCAGTGTATGATCAATCAGGGAACTAGATTATACTTTGGCCTTTACGCCTTTCCAGGGACTAAAAACAAAAACCGTGCCAAAAGATGCTTTTAATGTCATTTAATATATATTTGTACTTCCACAAATGGAAAAAAACTAAAGTAAAATATTATTTTCGTAAAATCGCAGGTGTTCGAATAGACAGACACAATAATCTATTTATAGTATCTTTTATTTAATAAAATGCTATTGAGTTTAAGCGTCAAGGTCACATTTTAACGTAATAAATGAAAGTGTTTAAGTACACTGTAGAAATGATTAATATGATTTAATATCACAAAAAAGAATTGTTAACTTATATATAAAAAAAACCATAATGAAAATAATTTTTGATTCAACAAATATATATGTGTAATATACACAAATGTTTTTGGTAATTTCTAATAGAAAAATTAGAATTAATCAAATTTACTTAATATGTTATTCCTTACATACACACAACATTTAAACAGTTTATAAAAATAATGTCGAAGCTTTTACATTTACACATTTTGTGTGTAAATTGTTTCACGTGAAAACGTGTGTATTCTACTCAAACGGTTTCTATTTTTTTATTTTCAATTCAAGGTTAAAAGTGTATTTCAAAACTGCAATATCCCAGGGCGAGTTTTCTTTGTGTTATAACTCGCTCAATTCCTGTCATACATTTGAAATGCTATCTCAATGGGAACAAAGGTAGCTGCTCCTCGACTGGTGCACTTGAACGGAGCTGTCCTGTATGAAAGAGGCTATTAGCCACAAGCATTGCTCTGAGCTTTTTGTCAAACTGACAAAGGCCCACAATAAATCTGTCGAGTCGTTTTGGGTTTTGTTTGAGGCAGCTGAGAGAGACAAATGCTCTTCTTCCATTTCTCTCCAATCCTTTCTCAGTCCTCCGCAATTGCCTCTAATTACCCTCCTCACTTTTATAACGCTGTTTGTAAATCTGATGGCACCTTTTGTGCTGGCAGAGTCTTTAAACACAGCTGCCCATCTGCACACCAAACCTGCATACAGTTTCCTGAAACTTGCGTACCCCTGATAGCACACGTACGTCTTGAAGATATCTGTGTGACGTCTGTGTTTTCATCTGCAAGAAAGATCTGCAACGTGTGTCTGAGACATCTGCTGTCAGATGTCATGTTGACCTCTAGAAGATGTCTGTAAGACGTTCATGATTCAGAGAGGATGTTCAACTGTTTTAAAGAATTGTTGTCACACATCAGATGTATTCTAGATCTTCCAGACATCTTCCAGTCATGCTATCTGGGATGCGACTGTAACAAATGAGGCAAAACCAAATCTACAACTTGCTCCTAGACGAAGATTTAAGTTGAAGACAACACTGAAGAAAGAATGAAGCCATTTCTCTTTGGTAATGTTTCTGATTCTGCATTTGACATATCTTGATTTTGGGATAATTTGCACAGAAGTACCGCCTGGATTTAGTAATTAGAAGAATAAAAAACACTAAAAATAATTCATTATTAGCAATAGAAAATAACATTTACATTTTGTCATTTAGCAGACGCTTTTATCCAAAGCGACTTACAATAGTCGAGGAAATAACAAGTATTTATCAACATTAAAAGTGGCCGTTTCAGATATTATTTCTGGGTTGAAGTGGAAAATATCCTAAAGGTGTCTTAAATTTATCACAAATGCCAAAAAGTAAAACATCATAAGTTACAAATCTTAGCTAATGTTTAGTTTTTATAAATGACACTTTTAGAAAACATGCCACGGTTACACACTAACGATGATCCGGTCAGTTGCTGGTTGGAGGAAATCATATCCATCCAACACTGTTCACATTGGCTGTTCTCAAACGGGAGGCCGAATCCTCCAGAGGTCACATTTGCAGGCTGCACACGTCATCATGTCTGGTTTATTTCGGTTAGCTATTACAATCGTCATAACTATTTAGTCATAAGCATAATAGGACAATTTAAACTTAACCTATAAAAACAGTCAAATGAAGTCTTTGTGAAAAGCCTAGGAAATGAAGATACTTTGAAGAATGTTGTCAACTGAACAGCGACAGCACCTATTCACTCGTATTGGTTTTGTTGCCATAAGACGTAAGAAGGGCGCCAGGACTGTTCACTTACCAACATTTTTTAATAAATATAAAATTTTGGGTTCTGCTGAAGAAAGAAAATCACACTGTAAAAACATATAATGCGGCTTAGTATATACCACAAAAATAAACAGTTACATTAACTTTAAAACTATAACATTTTTACATTTTTCAAATATTAAAATAATGAATTAAAAGTCCAATAGTTAATTTCTCTAAAGTTTACAAATATATGTTTTAAGTTTATGCAATGAAGAAATATGTGTTTGGTTTACATGCATATATATGAAATATAAATCAATATGTTTGCTAATTCTAGTAGATTTGTTCGAGTTAATGAAATTAACTTAGTTTTTACTTTAATATTAAATAATTGAACATTATTTTACCTAATTTCAAAGCGTTTAATTTAACTCATTTTTATAGTGTAAATTATTTCATGTAAAAACAGAGACCATGTTATTACAGTGTATATATGTTTGAATGGGAGGAAAATGATGCCGATGTCTTTCCTTGAAGACCTCTGCTGTCAATCACCTTCACATAGTCAAGTTCTTTGTAAATAAAGCACTTGACATGACTGTATAATAAATGTTCATTAACATAATAGTGTTTGTGATGAACATCAGATTCGACACACACAATATTCATGATTATGATTCTATGTGTGTTTACAAACAATGAATCATTTGTTTAAGGCTCATCTTGTTGACAGAGATAAGCGCACATGTCTCTGTTGAGGAGCCTGGATTACATGATTCTGAATCCGAAAGCAGGGTTTGCTGGGCAGGAGAAGCTCATATTGGCCGGTCTCCTCTTCACTGGCCCGCAGGCTGTCCACAAGCCCGTTTAATGGAACTACAGCCACAGCGGCGTAAGTCGAGGCGTTCCCTATCCACTCTGTTTCTATCCTGATGCTCAGTGTCTCCAGGAGGAACTGCCGGCCCTTTTGTCTACCGCGGTAGGCCAGCGTGTGCACTAATAGCATCAGGTCGACTCACAGAAATTGCTTTCAGTCAGACGTGACCAGACTGCAGAGGACGGAAACAAAAAGACTGACGGACAGACAAAAAAGAAAAATAGATGGAAGTGAAGGATCCACTCTAACAAATATAAAGGGGCCTAAAGGTTCACAGTGATGCCATTTCAAACGAGTTTTGGTTCCGCATGGAACCATTCAATTAAAGGTTATTTAAAAAAAAGGCATCTCTTTCTTTTAGCTTTTTATCATCTTATTTTCCCCACAAAGAATCTTTTGTGAAACAGAAATGTTCTTCAGATTTATGTATTTTTTTTTATATATGTACATAGTGTGAGTTATTTCTGTTGTTTTCTGATGAACTACAACCCTGCGTGCTTGAATGGAAAGGTGAGAAGATCTGCATGTGAGACAGGTTGTTTAATACTAGATTTTATGTGGTAATACAATAAAGTGATTGTTCCCCCCAAAAAATAATGAATTATAAATCTGCATAAATGTCTTAGTTGTTGAACACAGAGAAAGATATTTGGAGGAATGACTGTAACCAAAAAGTTATTGGAATACAAAATACAATGGAATTTAAACGTGCCCCAGAACTTTTGGTTGTCCAACATTCCTCAAAATATCTCATTTTGTGTTCATCAGGATCAAAAAATTGCAAATACAAATTCTACTCCTACTATGTTACTCCAGGTCTAGGTCTAAGAACTGTTTGCTTAAGATGATTTTTCAAAATTCCTTTTTTTGTGTTCAACTAAACAAATAGATTTGACACAACTCTTAGGGGAGTAAACAGTTTTAATTTAGTGTGAAGTATCCCTTTAAGACAAGATTTTACAATTAAGGGACAAAGACATGATGAAAATGGTCTTACTCACCCAAAACTGGCGGTCCAGCTGAACCTTTGAGGGTCGTGCCATACAACAAAAAATTCTATTTACAATTAACGGATACAAAAAGTTATACAATGGTTTTTTGTCACATCCAATACTTTAAAAAACAGACTGATATTATCTCATGTTTAAACAACAGGTTTTCGTATTAAACAAACAGTTGGTTGAGTGGTTTTTATATGACGTCCATAAAAAACCATACAATTATTGCTGCTTAAGACTTAAAACTACAGAGAATTTGGGTCCTTATAGGCAACAACAATGCAACATGTTTGGCAAAACAATGTTAACTCACAAGGAAAAACATATAACATAAATCTCATGCTTTACTTTCTGTACATCTTAACACCTTTGCGGTAACTGCGTCTTAAAATGTTCAAATTATTACATGGGCTTAAGATGTTATAACTGTTTGAGAAAATTTTTATGAATATAATACATTATAAATGCAATACTCAATATGCTCTTCTAATAAAACGGGGCTTTACAATGTCATCGAAGAACCATTTTAAGCTGAATTGGTCTATAAAGAACTCATAACCTATAACATAAATACGACTCTTTATAGCTATGGTTTAATGCATGCATATTATATTTCAAACTATGTATTTGTGCCGTTTTTATTACAAGTACATTTTACCTTCAAACACGGATGTTAAAAAGCTTAATCACCCATATAATAAGTCTGTTTGTTAAAATAAAAAATAAAATCCCACAAATAAAACAAACACACAAAACCACATGTGGGAGAAGGCCCAAAAACACATCGGTTGATGAGATAGGAGAGAATTATTCCCATTTATACAAACAATTTATATCTCAGAAAACAGAACGCCTGGTTAAGTTAGACCCATAAACTTTATTTGTCATAATCTCAAAGCCCCAAACATTACATTCAGTATATACATTTGGCGAAGACGTACTGTACAGATATGTTAGTGCATACACGGTAAGAAAATGTACACAAATGAACTCATTGTACACATCACACACATCTCAAAGTCAAACACAAGAGATACAGCAGAAACGGGCACACAAACACATTCACACACCTTCTGTAAGACGCTTGTCAACACAGGCGGAGAGATGCAGAAGTAGATCTCTAAAGAGACAGCGTGGAGTGGAAATGAAGCGTGTTGACAACAGAGAAGCCAACAGAGATTAGGTCTTCTCTCTTACCCCTCCCTCATCCTTCACTCCTCATCTCTGTCTTTCTATCGTACCCGTTCATCTTCTGTCGTTCCAACTACTTTCTTAATCTCTCAACATTTCATGGCTACTCATTTCCGTTTGGTTTCTTCTTTAATCTCTCTTCTCTAAACAGCTGTCGTAAATGCCTGACTTCTTGTCTGCGGCGAAATAAATTATTGTAACTGTTTATCCAATCATCTGCGTTAACAATCTTTTACACATTTGGAAATGTTGGAATTGCATAGCAAAACGTCAGTCGTGTGCAAATAACCAAACATTAGATTTCAAACAGTATGTCTATCGATTCATCCCTTAAAACACTTTTTTGTGGATTGACATTTTGCTTGCATTGTCTTAAAGGTCCAGTGTGTGGATTTTGGGGGCATCTAGAGGTGAGATTGTAACCCACAAGCTCAGTCTGCCACCCACCCTTTCCAATCACTACAAATGTAATCACATTTTTTACTTTTTTACTGAAAGAGAAAACATTTGGGTACAATGTTTGGTAGAGCAGTTTGTGCATTAACTGCTACGGAAGAAACATGGCGACGAATTCAATGTAGAAGACCGGCAGTGTATGCAGAACGCAAAATCGAATATAATAAACTGATATTTATTCACCAAACAGTAATGTAAATGATTTGCAATTCGTCCAAACATTTGCTACACACTGAACCTTTAAGACTCAACCTTTCATTTGATTGTTTTATTTAAGGCAAACGTGTTTCCAAACAATTTCATCTTCAAGAAAGGCCATTGCAGTCGTCCTCCCGATAGCATATTGATCATTTATATTAATAAACTATCTCCTGGATCAAACACAGTCCGGTACAGTCCGCACTCCTCATTCGTCTCTTAAGGTTTGATGACCGTTCATGCATTCATCTTCTCCCCCATTAAGGTTCTCTGCTTTCTCCTTAAAGCTTAAGATTGCTTGAATCTATTGACAGACATCTGTAGTGCCCGTCTAAAACCAGCCACCCCATCTCTGCCCACCCTCTCTCCCCCGGGTCCGTCTCTACAGCAACACAAATACACTTCCAGGAAAGATGCATGCACCACGCTCTGTTTCTCTGAACCCCTGAGACGGAGGGAATCGGATCTGGAGCGGTTGTGAGCGGTTATCTTCGGGTTTGTTTGAATAATTACAGAATTACCGGAAGATGCAATTAAGAATGAGATGTTATCAAGAGCATTAATAGTTTCACATTTCGGCATGATCTAATGCCGTGCCACGTGGTTCACAAATGTCGGGGAGATTTTACAGGAACAAATAAAGCTTTGTACAGGTTTACAGCTTTCGATCAGGACACCGATCAATGTTTTATTTTTCTTATTTGTGGTGACCTGTATTGTGAACGTACAGGAACCGCACATTAACTATTCAACAGTGATAGTTTACCCAAAAATTTAAACCCTCAAATTTTCAATTGTCAGCTTTATTGTCAAACTGCCACGTGTACAGTGCGAACAAATAGAGTTTCGAAATGTCGTTTCTCGTACACCCTTGTATTACACAAAAATGTATATTAAAATATCCATAATTTACTAATCCTCTTATCAGTTCAAACCTGTGTAAACTCTTAAGCAGAACCTCAAAAAATATATTTGGAAGAATGTTTGAATCCGAACACTGTTGAGTTGTTACTTAATGGATAACTTGAATTAAACATAAACTTTTTTTCAGTAAAGTGGCAGTTTTTCACTTTTATTTTATAGACATAAAACCAATGCGAATGAATGGGTGCCATCGTTGTTAGGTTACCACCATTTTGTTAAATATCTTCTTTTAGGGTTCTGCCAGGAATTTTTGGGTAAACATTCACTTTACACGTCTTCGTTTTCACGTCTTGATTGTGGTTTGGATTTTCTCGTACAAAGGCAAATCTTTTGATGACATTTCACACAATGGATGTAAATCACATTATTAGAGCTTCAAAACAACTTCTTTCTTTAATAAAAATAGAAAAATTGCATTTTGGAATGACATAAGAGACATAAAATATTTGTGGAGAGTTGGCTCCCCAAAAAAGAACACGTCGAAAAGGAATTAATGCTGGAAAATAAATTCTTGAGCACTGAAAACAGCAAGCGTCCACACCACAGAATACAAGAATAAGAATAATAATTAGACACACAATGCGTTCACTCTTAAGTCTGTACCTCAACTGTGCTCATGAGTGTATGATGGGTTAAAAACAAAAGATGAAACCAACAAAAAAGGACTGATGGGACACAAGGAAAAGATGATATGTAATGTACTGTGACAATGCTGGAATCCGATTGGTCCATCTCTATTCTAAATGGTTTCCACAGCTAACAGAGCACCGATCAGAGCATCCGTCTTTATACGGGAGATTCAAATAAAAAAGGTGAGATATATTACACACCAGTATCACACTCGCACGCACGCACACACACACACACATCCACTGGCCGAGAACAACTTCAAAGACTTAGTTGCCTGGGATTAAATCATCATGAAATATTATTTTCCTCCATAATAAATTACAGCCACAAAACATTCATTGAACGCAGAACTTTTGTAGATCACTTTTCTTTTCTTTTTAAAACCATGCATTAACTGTATAAGGCATTGAGCAAACCAAAGTCACGAGCATCACAAAATTACAGTGTGACTTTCAGAACATCTTTCCAGTTCAGGTACAGAAGCTCTTTTAAAACCAAAACGGTGGAAATCTGACACATAATGGGAAGAATCAGATGAATCGATATCTGCAAACGTCATTGTACCTTATTGATCGGTGGATGGATTGATTTTCTGAGGTAGACAATACAGGCATATCTCATTCCCTTTATCCGAGATCATCCTAAACTCTGATGGAGTATAAAGTGACTCATTTTTATATTAAAAGTTCCCTTTTCACGCTTGAGAAACACAGGGTGGCACGCTGAAATCCAGCTCTTTCCCCTACAGGGTGGCATAGATCAAGTGTCTACTATTTTCTATGATATACTAACCCTGCCCAAGTACACTTAAATGGTGACATCCATCTCTTCTTATCCACACAGTCTTTACCAGCACATTTTCTTCTTGACATCAGTGGGTCTATCATACCTTTTTACAATTTTCACAACTGCAACAGTGATGACTTAAAGTGGTAGTTTCCCCAAGAAATGAAGATTCAGTCGACTTTTACTCACACTCATGATTTAAAACATAAATGACCTTGGTGTACCGGTACGAAGATATTTTAAGAATGTTGGGAATGGTAAACCGTAACCATTCACTTCTATCGAAGAATTACAATGAAGAGAACTGGTTCTCTGTTAACAACATTCTTCAAAATATCTTATTTTGTGTTCAGCAGAAGAAATTCATACAGATTTGAAATCAAGAGGGTGAGTAAATGATTAGAATTTTCATTTTGAGTCCAAACTCCTCTGGAATAATGTTTTTGCTTTTTTCTGCATTGTTTTAAGAAAATGATGTCACATGATTTTACCAAAGCCAAATGTTTTTGTATTTTGACACAATAAGAATGAAACTTGTTCCTTTTTTATACAAAACGACTGTAAAGGTTTTCTTCTTAAAGGTTTTCTATTGACCATATACATGATTATAAATCTCAGAAATGATTTGATTTGTGAGATATGATTTGTTAACGAACCATTCCGAGCGATTTGTAAATCTCTTCGGAGAAGAATCAACTCTTCTAATATCATGTCAATTAAACTTTTTTGACAAAACCATATCTCCAAAATGTAAAAAAGTATGTATTGGATATCTATTGGTAAAGGTACCACTTTAAAAGTGTGTTTTAAGATTTACAAATGTGTAGTATAAACGAAACAGTCACAAATTCTTTGTAAAACATCACCCAAATATTAAGACAGCATGATATTTCCATGAAGATGTAAATGAAGTAAATGACATGTTTTCAGGATGTAACAGCAGAGATGATATTTGATAAAGTGTGGGGGTGCAGGTCTAAGACTAAAGATCCACTTATGTGAAAACAGGGAGACAGCAGGTCTTGGATCAGGGAGAAGGCATGTTCGAGTCGGTAATGATGCACACAAGTCATTTTCTTCCGAGTCCTGCTCCATTAGTCCGTAGAGCTCGGGCGAGACGAATTAGGCTTTCCAGAAATCTCCCTTTTTGCCTTTGGGACTTCAGTAGCACTTAAGTTTATTGATGGTCTTATGCAGCCATTTATAAATGCTTTATTAGCCAACTGAGCCCGGGCTTCTGTTATAACACGTTTATAACAAGCTTATGACCTAAAATAATATCATGAGGACAGTTCAAGGACACATTCTGCATTCAGGAATGGCTGCATTAGCTGTCCCGCCGAGGAGCGTTTACACTGTGTATTCACTATAGTGTCCGTATGGCCACCGGGTATAGCAGGGACATGTGTTCGGCTCCTTTGATTGGCAGTTTGCGACTGGAGTAAAAGTGGATGATCTCGGGCACGCTGTCGAACAGGCAGCTGTTCTGGCCCAGTACGTACTTATTATCTTTGGTCCGAGACAGCTTCATATGCATGAAACCTTGACTGCTCCTGGAAGAGAGACAGAGAGAGCAGGAGAAGGCAGATAATGACGGAGAGAGTTATTGAGATGGATAGATAGAAGGGAGCAGTTAAAGAAGAAAAGCACAGAGCGAGACAGAGAGGTTAATGAGAAGTGGAGGGGAAAAAAACAAGAACATTTGATTAATTGTCAGCCTTATGGTATACAGTCAGAAGTAGATCTGTTCATTGGCAAACACATCACGTGAAGCGGTGAAATGTAGGGCTGGAGACCAACAAGCTTTAATAAGTTCACCCGTAGAGCCTCTTAAATAGTGAAGTGAATCCAAAGCAAATTAAAACGTCTCGTGTGGCCAACCAAGGGCAAAGGGAGCTTATATACTCTAGGACGCTCAAACTAAAATAAAGAGGATGGTTGGTGTGCTTCGGAAGGTATATTTATTAGAGCTGTAATCTGATACATAAACAAAAACAACAAATGTGTCCCGTGTCAGCTATCGTAGTGCTTTAAAAGGTAAAGATGAGAAGTTGAACACAATTTGATAACGTAATACTAGATGCTCTTAGATTTCATCTAGATTCTTGAAGGTGTCGGAAACACACTATTTTATGCATTCGGACTGTTTAAGAATGTTAAAAGTAGTTGTCAATACATTCCCCCAGCACAGCAGCCGTTACACCGTCATTGGAATTATAGTTTTTATTGTTCGTTCCCCTGTAAAATTATTTCTGATTTATTCCTACAAACAATCGTTTTACTGTATCTGTATTGTGTAAATAAGAGTTAACCAATGACTTCTACACTACAGGTAATGAAGATTAAGATAACAGTGGCAGGAACTGTGATACGCCACCTTAAAAGTAGAATGCAAATTTGTATTTTAAACAATGAAGGTGAAAGATGCAAAAGTTTAAAATAAAGCAGCTTTAATGAATGTACTTTAGACATGGGCCAGTAAACAACCACTTTGAGTCCACTATCCCTGATCACCACGACACCTTTGGAGCACCACTTGTGCTCAAACAAGCACCACTTGTGCTCAGAAAATGTAAAAATCTTCTTAAATTCGTCCCAGTGCTTCCCACAGTAATCCCCTGTCTCAATGAGAAGCGGCAGAAAAGCCATTCGGCTGTACTAGACTATAAACTACTGGTCCCATGATAGAAATGTTAATTTATCAGGATAGGCAGAGAAAAGCTGGAAAGGGGACTTGTTTGGCAGTTAACGGAAGCTTTCCACCTAATGAGACTTGAATCACATTAACGGCCTTCAATCTCAAGCAAGTGTTGTTTGAAACTGAACCTGCTACCTTTACAGTTTGCACTTCAAGCCATAGACATGGAAACTAAGATAAAGTTCTAACAGACCCCAGGTGTCTACACCTCCACCTATCACTTAATTGCTTTTATTAAGGCGACCATCTCACTTGTGCAGCCTGAGAGGCAACAGAGCGAGTCGTATGGAATATGTTACAAGGCCATAAACGCAATATTAAATTTAGCCTAAGGTAGTCACAGCAAATGTTAATTTTTATCAGCATTTCTAGCTGAGCTGTGACCATGCCAACAGCAATGTGAAAGATTGACAGCCTGAAAACTGTAGAAAAATCAAGGTTATCGCATAAAAATATCATTTTGTTCTACCATCGTTATAATGGTATTACTGTTTTATTCTTTAGTGAATATAAACTATTTTTCTTTGCAGCATTTAAGGAAATAAAATAATGAAAAAATGAAAATAATAATAACATACCATATGTTCTATAATTTCTATTATGGCTTGTTTCTCCATTTTCTATTTTGTGAATAAATGCAGACACAATATTTTTGTTCAAAATTTGGTAGAAACACTGGCAGTAGTATACAGAATAAAACTAAAAAACCATAAACAGTAAATACAAAAATATATATATATAGATATATACATGCATACATGCCAGGGGTGTCCATATAAATAAATGTCCAGGTGACTATTAAATATGTAAACATAACGCATTAATATCATGCATTAAATACTCAAAAATTATCAATAGAATAAGCTATGATTTTAATACTAGAAAAAATGCTGCCCAACATAAATATCTATATTTACAACCAACCTTTATCCCGCAGAGTAGCATATCTGACATTACTGGGTTCAAACTCTAGGATACAAAGCTACATGAACACATATACTACATAATGTATATAATGAAACCCTTGCTGATCTGTAAATAAATCTAAGGAAGAGTCCACCAGCAAACCCAACATAACAAATACTCTCTCTAGTAAGACAATCCAGCAATCAAGCAGATCATCTTTGCTATCATTAAATATAAATAAAGCTCTCCATCTCCTCCACCCATCTTCATTTAGGGCTCCCATTGCTCTCCGGCTGATTAGCTGCCTGTCATTATCGGAGTTTTCATCATCATTAGGAGAGATGAGAAAACATTTCTGCTTCCACGGACCCCTGAGAAGCCCTTCAGCGTGACTGCCAGCACAAAAGAATCTGCTAAAAGCATCTAAAAGCCCCTGTTAAAGTGTTTGTGATTAATCCCCCGTCCCTTCACACCGGGCCCAGGGGTTACAGGAGACCACTTTTAAAAGCTCAAAAGCATCAATATGGAAATTTCTTAACCAAAAGATCGCTATTGTCTACCTTTTCAAGATTTGATTTTCCGCTTATCGTATCAGCCGCACGCGAACAAAGCCAAAGCACACGACGGACGGATTGGCGATGAAAGAGGGAGCTGTCAGGTGTTAACGGAGGACACCGGCGCTTTTGTGCTCTTATCACTAAATCCTTTAAATCATTTTCTTCTTTTATTCCGCGGATTCATTTCACTTTATGGATCCGCACGCGGGGTCACCGAGGTTCACAATATTGCGATGGCTATAACTGGCTGTGTTAAGTGATAGGATGCAGGGGCTGTTATGTGTATATGCATAAATGCACATGAATATCACTACATTCATGTGGATTATTATCTGCATGAGAAGGGGGTCAAGAGTCACTCGACAAACCGTACGATTATTCATATCTATCACGTTTTGAAAGCCATCTTCCACGGACCACAGGAAATAATTAGCTGTGGTAATGTCCAACATTTTCAATTTAAATTGAAACCTTGACATTTCTGTAGAATACAATCTTTGATAAAAATATTTAATGCGGCTTATCACAAAAAATATACGAACTTGTATTAACCTAATAAAATATTTTAAAAACATGTAATAGATTTCAGGGGAAAATATTAAAAATTGATATAAAGTTAACAGTTAATTTCTCTAAATTTAAAAAATGTTTTTAAAGTTATTTAAAATTATGTATTTATCAAATGTATATATTTGTAATATAAACCAAACTTTGGGTGACTTCTAAAAGCGTTTGGGTTGATTTACTTACATATACACACAATTTGAACTTAAAATATAAAAAAAATTTGTGTTGTACGTAAAAATCATTTTTGGAGTGCAGATTAAGAAGGCGAAGTCGTAAGAAAGGTAAATACTAATATTCTGCTTAGGATTTTATTACATGATATAAACAGAAATTGCAGATGAGAGCTTGGCTTTTATAGCATCTGTTTGAATTACAGGCCCAAAGAGTGCTTTTCATCTGAGACCTGTTCTTCATTTCCGTTCAGAGCTTGTGGTCCTGGCGAGGTTGCACATTAGCATGCTGTTAATACATAAACTTTTACACTCCCTCTGTTGAGAGGAGATTTATTTCACACCCTTCAGCCATTTCCTCGCTTTCTTCATCCATAAACCAAAGAAACTGCATTAGCACTTTGGTGTTTAAGATCTTAAAGAGACTGGGCTCATTGGTATTACTTATGATTGGCTCTGACCCACTAATCTGCGTTTGAAAGAAAGCTCTGTTCCAAAAACTACCCGAGCAATACACAAGACCAATGTGAAGTGTGGGACATCTTATACAATTTTATTTCAAACCATGGTTGGGTCAAATATTGATGAAATTACCTTAACAATGTCAATAATTGACCCAAGCATGAGTTGAAAACAACCAATCTTTAGTGAAGCAATATTTTATCAGACACTTGAAAGCCCCCACCTTTCGACCCATAGAAGCCTTTAAAATATAATTCAATACCAAAAAGTCTCAAAAGACCTCAGTCAAGGTAAGACAAAAAAAGTCAATGAAAGACAGAATACCTATTGAAGGATTTGTACCTCGGTGCTCATCTTTCAGATGATGAAACGTGATGAATGTCTTTGCAATTTCATTCCAAGAAGACGAATACCACATTAACTTTTCATTGGTCGTAGGATAGGACTGTAGATTTTTCCCTATACGGTAATCACTGACGACAATAATTCAAACATTTCTTCTTATAAATCAATGTTGGTGTAGGAAGACAGAGAAATTATTTATTGTCATCGTGGCTTTAAAGGCAAAATAATAATTGGCTGCCCAAAAGACTGGCACAGATTTTTGTACGCCAACACAGTTTAGCCGCATTGGTTCCCCCAGCCAAAAGTTTAAAGACTTTTTCCACTGACTTTTGGAAGATCACAGTATTATCTTTACAAATGACAGCATTTATCATTTTAAAGCCTCGATACAATCATCAAATGTGAAAAGCTTGAACATGACTCCCCCACGTCTAGCCTGAAGTTAACTTTAGTTCGTGTTTGTTGACCGTATTGCTTGTGGCAAATAATTTTCCTTGTTATATTTTACAATATTTCTTAGAATATGAATCAATTAATAATATTATATTCATTTTTATAATATTGTAATGCATTTAACAACAATTTCATTTTGCATTCATTATATTTAATAAATAATTTTGAGCTAAAATCTCATCTCGCTTTCGAGCGTTGCATATAAAACTGCATTATCCCTCCATTACTTCATTATTTCTAGGATTAAAACAATATCTACACTCATTAAATGGTTGGAATGCTCACTTAGACATATCTTCTATAAATCAATATTAACAAAAGATGTTTGATAATACATTATTCCCATCAATCTCTTTCCTCACATATACCCATTTCTTATTTAGAAGCAGTAATCTTTCTTAAGACACAGACACAGTCTTGATTCGTAATGCAGAACATAACTCAGACCGTTTCATATTGCTATTAATATTTCAACAGTTGCAGACATGAATAGTCTGCATGTCGAGGTCTTGTGTAACTCTTTCTATGAGGCTGTCAGGTCTGGTTTAGCACATCACATGAGGGTGAAGTTTACTCCGCAACGCAGGAACATTTGGGGGAACCTATTCTCCTGCTTGGTTCCCCAATAACTGACACTTCAGTTTCAAATACATTCTCAAACTTCCTCTTGCTCCTCTATGTACTAATGTTAGGCGATTGCTGTAAAGGTGAACAAGTCACTACACGTTCACATTAACTTTATAAAATGTCAGAGCGCACCAATCCCATCAGAGGTCGCTCCTGTAACCCCACCGCTCTCCTGGGCTTTCACCTACTGAGAAGAGCCGCAGACGGGCCGCCGCAGGAAGCCGGCGGGTCACCGAGAGAAAGGAAGTGTCAGTCTGGATAAGCTCAGCATTGTGGCGCGTCAGCATGTCGGCGCGTGAACCGCGGCAAGGAGGTTACTGGAGTGAAGGGCTTGATGGAGAGACGGTTCACTTGGAGGTGCAAAGGGTTAAGAGGTGACTCGGGTTCCTCTTAGACAGAATGACACGTCAGCGGTCGGGGTGGAAATGACTGCTGTGAGATGATCTCATACTGAAACGTGGCAAGGATGAACAATGCGGCACATGTGATGTCTCTAAACACACCACATGCATTTTTGCTGCTTTTATGATGGACATATGATGAGAAATTATGCACAGTTGGCTAATTTTATACAAAAATGAGTAATGTGTGTGTGTGTTGCAGTGATATTCTTACTTGAGTGACAGGGAGAAGTCATTTTTACTGGTCTCACTGTTTCTCACCAGATAACTGGCCTCCTTACATAACCTCAGCAGAGACTCGGCATCCGTCCGACTAATCGCTCCGTGATACCAGCTGAAAGAGATGGAGTTTTACTATGACAGTAGCATGTATTCTTTTGTTTTTTGAGGTTAGATGACGAGGACTTACAACTGGCTTTCCAGGGGCATGGAGGGGTCGACACGCTCTCCTACTGTGGGGGCAGTGTGCTCCAGTGAGCTCATCTTGGCGTTGACCAGGCAACTGCTGGAGTGCCGCTGGAGGGGGCGAGACTTCAGGTCTTTAGTGGGTGACATTCTGGACTTTTCCACACCATCAAACTGCACTGTAATGACACAGAAGAGATTACATTAGCACAACTGTTTCTTAGTCCATTAATATGAACATCATGCAACTTTCACGCATATGTCCTCCTTTGAGATGAAAAAAGATTTAAAGGTGATAGGTCAGATGTCAACATTTGACGCTTTAAATGGCCATAGGAAAAGATTTTTTTAAGTTTTTTGTGTTTTAAGCATCTTTTCTCAAAGTTCAGGAAGGATTTTTAACTCCATAACAGAATTGTCATC
>JAWHQN010000213.1:0-2500 GCA_033220385.1 Triplophysa yarkandensis | reverse complement strand
CAGCATCTGTCTCGAACCCAAAGCTTTAATTGCACATGTGAAGCGCAGAACATGTCTGTACCCTTGACGACGGCATGTCCCATCTGCATTCAGCTCCGTGCTTTGAAGCGGTCATGAGTCCGACATCAATGTTCCACGAGATGGAAGAACACGCAGACTCTGGATGACCTTTTGATGTCTAATATACTAAACATTTAAGTCTGTCGAAACTGAGGTTTCTGGTTAATCTCTCTCATCCTCTACACTTCCGTCGGTCTCTCTGCTATCCCTCACTTTCATCTCGCCCTTTTCCTCTCCTTCAGAATCTCTTGAAATGAAAAATTCCTGAAAGAAACAAAGCAGCATGCCAACACAGATAAAATGGGGAAAGAATGATTGACAGGCCTTTCCACTGCACCCTTACTGACGGGGTTTAAAGGCTATTTCCATTTAAAACCCCTTTCTTGCAGTGACCCAATGTCATTGAAACTTCAGAGAACACTTCAGAATACCAGTGATGTGCAGGTTAGATGTAGGGAGATCTTCTAGGACCAACAACACATCTCCTCATTGACATCCAGTGTTAAAATGCTGCATGTGTAAAGCCCCACAGGTGCTATTTGTAACAAAGAGCAAAGCACATTTCATCTCTTCAATGGAGAACGGAAGGTTAAAGGAAAGTTCACTTAAAAAATCAGTGTGTGGTCAAAACCTGATCATGACTTTTTTTTTTCTTTGGAACGCAAAATAATATATTTGGAGAAATGTTTCAGTTGTTTTGTGTCCACGCAATTGAACTGAATGGGGAGTTAGTGATCATTTATTCATCTTTGAGTTCCAAATATGTATATTCTCTGTTTTAGCGAATACCGATACAAATATTTGGGAGAATGCTTATACCAGTTCTTGTACCCCATTGACTAATGTAGTACGAGAACATAATTGAGATTCTTTGATGAATGAATAACAGAAAAAAAGTCCTGGGGTAAGTAAGACTTTTTCTACTATGGTAGTCAGCTTAGGTTTAATGATGGTTGGGTTGCAACATTCTTCCAAATATCTTCTCCGTGAATAGGGCCAAACAAAGAAATTAACACCGATTTCGAACTAGAGGGTGTGAAATAAAAGACAGAAATTCCATTGTTAAATGAATATACAGCTCAAATAAACATAACAGCATGCAACAAAGATAAAAAATAGAAAGAATGATTGTAAGGCTTTTCCGCCGCATCCTTACTGACACTGACTGCTGATAGTAAAGCTGTTTACCGACGTTCTTCAAAATATCTACTTCTCTGCTTTGTTCAAGAAAGCCTAGAATTTTTGAAAGGACATTTTCAGCGAACTATCTCTTATTGATTCTCGCTTTTTGATAAGCGATGAGATGGATACAATAAAACTTATTTTTTAACATTTACTTTAAAGAAAAAGTATAAACATGCCAACTACTAAACACATATGGAGACAAAGTTTTATCACACTTGTATCTTAACAAGCCAATAGCAAGACCATGTACAGGTATGAGTTAACATAAGACAGAAAGGAAGAGTGGTAAATGTGAAGGAAGCACATGGAATCCTTTATAGATGAAAGTGTCAGTCCGAGGTTGACGGATGGGTAAGGTAACCGCCTACCAGAGGCATTCATCATCGGAGGAGATCAGGCTCAGGTGAACTGTGGACAGATTTATAGGAAATGTTGCAAACGCTGATGCAAAACAAACAGTTGTTGTATCTATTGGAGTATCAAACGACTGTCATAAACAAGCCTGATTTCATCAAGATATTTTCATTTATTCAGAGGGCATTTTGAGTGATCGCTCACTAAATATCAGTCGTCATTCATACTGATGAGTTGTATTGGTTTTCAAGCCTCTATAACTTTCCTTCCAAAGAACACAAAAGAAAGATATTACGAAGAAAGTAACGGAAACACAGAAAGCCCCCAGTGACCAACATCACTGTTCGGTTACTAATATTCCGTAAATGTCACTTTTATCAGTTCATCTGTTGTCTTTCGCGGGTTTTACCAGTTGAGCTACAGGATCACAGTTCCCAGTGTTTCCCGGTGGTCCCACACAGATGGGCTGGATTC
Source organism: Triplophysa yarkandensis (assembly GCA_033220385.1). NCBI lineage: Eukaryota > Metazoa > Chordata > Actinopteri > Cypriniformes > Nemacheilidae > Triplophysa > Triplophysa yarkandensis. The sequence goes on along the minus strand of JAWHQN010000213.1, from coordinate 427 downwards.
AGTTTTTCAAGTTCAAGTATTCGGGGTGGAAACTTCACTGGACCTGGCAACCCTGATATTTCCAGATTCTCCTTCTGTATCGCTTCCTGCTCGGTCTCATCTATTAACCGCAAATAAGGACTTTTTTCCTTGTAAACTCTATGCATTTGTTCCAAGTGCAAACGATAATCTATTTGTAGACGGAGTTGTAAAAAGTTTTTTCAATAGTATTAGAAGCGTTAAACGTCAGTGGGTTACCTTAAAACCACACAGAAGATGTATGACACTTTACTAAAACACAACGAGAGTAACTTTTGAGCACACTTCCTAATTAAATCTGCTAATTAATTCTCATTTACTAATACACTAATGGAACTTCCATCACATAAGTGAAGGGCTCAGTGGGGAGGGCCGGTCGTAATTCACTGCCGTATTACAGGCCGGCCAA
>JAWHQN010000212.1:85000-110748 GCA_033220385.1 Triplophysa yarkandensis | reverse complement strand
TTCAAGAAACTCCTAAAAACTCATATTTTCCGGCTACATCTAACTCACTAACTCACTACTTTTCTAACTACTCACACTATCAAAAAACAAAGAAAAAAAAAAAACATTTACATATATACTTTTTGTAACTTCTCTCTCTGTCTCTCTTGGTAACATTGTTGTAGCACTTGTTCACCTATTGTTGTATCGGCTATTTACAGCTTCATTGTCTCCTCGACAATTGTAAGTCGCTTTGGATAAAAGCGTCTGCTAAATGACTAAATGTAAATGTAAATGTAGACTACAGAGAAACCAGACTATTCACCGTTCTGTGGTGTGTCCTCATATCTGAAATAACTATCAGGAATTTCTATTAAAGAACAAATTAACATGAATTAATGATGTTGAATTTATTTAAATAAATCTGTCATGTTTGATTATGAATTAGGCCGAAGTATTTAAATGTGTCCTTTCATCAGAATTATTACGTCAAAAGTTATATTTTAGAAATGCAAGAGAAATGTTGAAGTACAGTTTGAGAGAATTTCAAACAACCCCACATTTTTTTAGAAGAAAACCTCAATATCAGAAATATGTTGGATTAACACTTTTCTAATCAAACACCGGTGCTTTACTGTGAGCGTTTACAGAAATGCTCTGAGAGAGACGGTTATGAGACAGAGTGAGATGTCCTGCCTTCTGTGTCCTTATGTGTGTCCTTCAGCCTGAGAAACACATACTATAATAACTCCATAAGTATACTACACAAGCAAGTATAATAACTCCATAAGTATACTACACAAGCAAGTATAATAACTCCATAAGTATACTACACAAGCAAGTATAATAACCCCATAAGTATACTACACAAGCAAGTATAATAACTCCATAAGTATACTACACAAGCAAGTATAATAACTCCATAAGTATACTACACAAGCGAGTATAATAACTCCATAAGTATACTACACAAGCAAGTATAATAACTCCATAAGTATACTACACAAGCAAGTATAATAACTCCATAAGTATACTACACAAGTATAATAACTCCATAAGTATACTACACAAGCAAGTATAATAACTCCATAAGTATACTACACAAGCAAGTATAATAACTCCATAAGTATACTACACAAGCGAGTATAATAACTCCATAAGTATACTACACAAGCAAGTATAATAACTCCATAAGTATACTACACAAGCGAGTATAATAACTCCATAAGTATACTACACAAGCAAGTATAATAACTCCATAAGTATACTACACAAGCAAGTATAATAACTCCATAAGTATACTACACAAGCAAGTATAATAACTCCATAAGTATACTACACAAGCAAGTATAATAACTCCATAAGTATACTACACAAGCAAGTATAATAACTCCATAAGTATACTACACAAGCAAGTATAATAACTCCATAAGTATACTACACAAGCAAGTATAATAACTCCATAAGTATACTACACAAGCAAGTATAATAACTCCATAAGTATACTACACAAGCGAGTATAATAACTCCATAAGTATACTACACAAGCAAGTATAATAACTCCATAAGTATACTACACAAGCGAGTATAATAACTCCATAAGTATACTACACAAGCGAGTATAATAACTCCATAAGTATACTACACAAGCAAGTATAATAACTCCATAAGTATACTACACAAGCAAGTATAATAACTCCATAAGTATACTACACAAGCAAGTATAATAACTCCATAAGTATACTACACAAGCAAGAATAATAACTCCATAAGTATACTACACAAGCAAGAATAATAACTCCATAAGTATACTACACAAGCAAGTATAATAACTCCATAAGTATACTACACAAGCAAGTATAATAACTCCATAAGTATACTACACAAGCAAGAATAATAACTCCATAAGTATACTACACAAGCAAGTATAATAACTCCATAAGTATACTACATAAGTAAGTATAATAACTCCATAAGTATACTACATAAGTAAGTATAATAACTCCATAAGTATACTACATAAGCAAGTATAATAACTCCATAAGTATACTACATAAGCAAGTATAATAACTCCATAAGTATACTACACAAGCAAGTATAATAACTCCATAAGTATACTACACAAGCAAGAATAATAACTCCATAAGTATACTACATAAGTAAGTATAATAACTCCATAAGTATACTACATAAGTAAGTATAATAACTCCATAAGTATACTACATAAGCAAGTATAATAACTCCATAAGTATACTTCATAAGCAAGTATAATAACTCCATAGCTCATCTCATCTCCATACTTCTCCTTTAAATGATTACATGATTTCTTCAGCTTTTCCAAGATGACAAAGATTTTGTTGGAATGATGTTTTTAAAGTGTAAACCAGGGAAATAATTTTAGAAGGTTTGGTAAAAAATGGCACACAACAACGTAAAGACCCAGGAGAATGAAGGTCAAAAACAAGAGAGCCAGAATTAAACCTGAAGATTCCAGAACTTTGTGAATACGCTCTATGTGTGTAACTCCAGCATCTTTCTTATCACATAGCAACGCCCTAGCAACATCCCACTATGTAAAGCCAAACTATGAAACACACTTTAGCAGCTTTTACAAACAAAACCTGAACTCATGTTCCAGACACAGAGATGTGAAGTATACACGTGCTGATGAGCAGCAGACAGACAGATGTAATCTGTCGGCAGTAGAGGTCAGGTGTGAGACACCTGTCTGTAGGTCAGTAATCTGTGCGCTGGATTACAAACACACGGTCCAGCAGACCGGACAGCTCAGGTGTGTGACAGAGAAACACTCATGCATCACTCAACAGGACCAAATCTTATTCTGAAGGAACGGAGAACTTGAGATGCCACATGTGATCTGAAGACACTCAACAGGACATATCTAACACTCTGAAGACGAACAGAAGATGTCTTTAAATATGAACGCTGCAGCTCTGCCTATGAAAAATAATAAGGACAGGAGAGGTCTCTGTGAGTATAGATCTTTTTCTAAATCTTTGTGGAGTCAAACACACATTTATATTATTTATTAATATTTGTACCAATTTTATAGATTTTTTTCTACATGAAAATGAGCATTTCTATTTACTCGAAGATATTCTGAGTTCTCAGTTTTGTGTGGAAGCGATAGAGATACTGACGTGAAAGTTCACCCCAAAAATAAATTTGTGTCCTCGTTTACTCAAAATTCATTTTGCAAGCTTGTCTGCTTTTCTTTCTGCTGCTGTAGAGTTAGTACCCAAAAAGCATCCATTCTCTTCTACTGCATGACACAAAACCAATGAATGGGTGACTGTTACCAACATTCTACCAAATATCTTCTTTTGTGAAAGAAACAAATATAGGTTTGATTTTTAAGAGGGAAAGTAAATGATGATTGAACTTTCATCTTTTGGTGAACTATCATTTTAAGACATTGCCTCTGAGATATAATTATATCTCAACTGAAATATAACAAGCCTTTGCTTCTCTGTACAGGGCAGGTGGCAAAGCAGACAATACCCGCTCATCATAAAGAGCTTGTTCAGAAAGGGAGCAAAAACAGAGATGAGAACAAGAGAAAACCTGCAGAGGTCAGAATGAAGCAGACACCCTTTGAGAAAGCTGTGTGTGACCTCACCAGCAATCAGAAGTTTGTTGATGACATCACCTTGGGCAAACGCATTGGGTTCTATGAGCTTCGTGGGGAAATCGGCAGTGGAAACTTCTCACAGGTCAAACTTGGCATTCATGACCTGACCAAAGGTAAGAAACACCTAATATCTAACATCACAGTAAATGTATTTAACGTGACATGTCTATAAATCCCAAACTAAAGAGTACATATGTATATTTAAAACAAACAAACTTTCTTCAGATATTTGGTTTTGTGAAGGGCGAGGTGTCTCCATCATGTCTGGGACAGTATGTCTGGGGGGTTAAATGTAGGTTAATCCATGTGATACTAGATTATTGATAATCTCAGTCACGAGAGCCCCCCCCAACCCCAATGCCTTTATATTTCATCAGAAGATAATATCAAGAAGATTTGATCACACTGGAAATAAAAAGAACTAATCCTAAATTGGCATATAAATCTCTGAACAAATTCAAATATTTGTCGGCCTTCAAAGTGCTCCAAGATCACAAAGACAGGAAAGCCATCCAACAGGAAATTACATGCAGTCCCATGTGACTGTGTCTAACGGTATCTATAAATATGAAATCATTGGGATATCCTTCAACAAACATTTCTCTTTTTTTTCCAGAAAAAGTTGCCGTCAAAATCATGGACAAGATGCGTTTAGATAAGCGTTCGCAGAAATTGTTCTCGTCTGAGATCTGCTGCATGGAGAAACTGTCTCATCCAAACATTGTGCATCTGTATGAGGTGGTGGAGACACTCGCAAAGCTTTATCTGGTGATGGAGTACGCTCCGGGAGGAGATCTGTACACCAGGATTGCCACCAGAGGACGGCTGTCTGATATAGAGAGCAAACTAGTGTTCTCGCAAATCCTGTCTGCTGTTAAACACATGGTGTGTGCAGATGACATACAACATAAACACATACAGCCCATTTAAATATAATATAGTTATAATATTCATATCAAATGTTATGTCTTTTTGTAAGATCAGAGGTTCGAACTTTGGGAAACGAAACACACTGGCAGATTTATTACAGGGCTAATAATGTGACATTAATAAGACATACATTTTTAATGTTGTCAAAATAATGTATATTAATAATGCATATTTTTTAATCATAAAAACATTAGGTCATTAGGGGAATTTAATTGTGGAATACAAGCACTTTTAGCAGATAGCAGTGTTGTAGTCAAGAAAAACCTAAACCAAGACCCAGACCGGACAGAAGACCAGATCCGGGCAAAACTGAGTCAAGACATAGTGTGTTGGGATAAAGACAATTGGTTAAAGGTTCTCATTATTAAAAAATACTTTCAATCTGAAGGTATAAATGTCTGAATTAAGTTTAAAAAGTTTTAATTTATCAAACCTACATGGTGTTCCTGAAAGCTTACATTTAAAAACTGTCCAAGAAATTGACAGGGACTTTAAAATCAATGTAGGGTGAGACCTAAAGGAGCTGCTCGAGAAAATGATGAGAAAAGTCAAAAGATGACAACACTGAAAATGATAAAAAAAAATTAGTTACACCATAATTTGAAAATAAATTGATTCCTATTCTAATATATGGGAAAACATTTGACCCGTAACTTAGACCAGACAAGACAAGGCAGTGTAAGACCTCAGGCAGTGCACTTCTCATCAGAAAGATCCATATAAAGGTCATGATCAGGTTAAATTAATGATGTGCATGCTTGTATCTAAAATGTTTGATCTCTCCTGCCCTGTAGCACGACAACAACATCATCCACCGGGACCTGAAAGCAGAAAATATCTTCTACACCAGCACCTTCTGCGTTAAAGTGGGGGACTTTGGGTTCAGTACTGAATGTAAACCCAGTGACAGCCTCACAACATTCTGTGGTTCTCCACCGTACGCCGCCCCTGAACTCTTCAGAGATAAGAGTTATGTTGGGCCGCTGGTGGACATCTGGGCCCTGGGTGTTCTGTTATACTTCATGACGACAGCTACGTTCCCATTTAACGGCTCTAGCCTCAAAAGACTGAGGTTCTGTATTCTCAGGGGTTCTTACAGCATCCCAGCGTACATCCCTGACTCCTGCCAGCTGGTTATTAAGGGTGCGCTGAGGCTTGTGCCCGCTGACCGGGAATCCCTGACACAAGTCATGTCTGGCTCTTGGCTGGAGGGCATCGAGTACCCGGGGCCTTACCCGCCTGTCCTGTCCACGCCAACACACCTGTTGGATTTCTCACGGACGCTCTCTATGGATGAGCAGTCGGTTAAGATGGCATTGCAGATGCTTGGCATTACTGAGGCTCACCTGAGGAACAATATGCTGTTGGACTGCCGCAGTCCCTTGACCGGGGTTTACCGTATTCTTCTGCATCGTATTCAAAGGACGAGATCCATAGAAGCAGATGGATATATGGTTCTCTGTCCCACCAACACTCGACCCAGAAGACGGCGCTGGTCACATCCTACAACTGTTCTAAAGAAACATGGTGAATCTGCCATCTGTTCCATTCTATAGAGACGACATGATACTGACTACCCGTCAATCGTCTTAAAACACTAATGCATTCATTGTTATTAATTTTATTTTAGAATAATAATTCACTCTGAAATTATTAAACAAAGGAAACCATGGGAATTATGTTTTAAAAATATACATTGAAACATGTAATATTTGATCATCTTCAGAATCTGCAGTAATCTTTTCATGTCTTCGAGTAGCTTCTTATAGAGATGCTTTTTAAAGGACTCTATTCTGCGCTCTTATTGGCTGTCCTTTCCTTTATATTCTGTCAAAGTCATTTTCAAAAACATTTTTTATTGTATGTTTGCTATAATATTTTTCTGTTCATTAAACTAATTTCATACTTTAAGGCATGCACATTCAAATGAAAATAAGAAACATTTACTCAAGTGTAATATCCATTAACAAATTTAATAATGATAATAATGTAATAAACTGTGGTCACTGTGGTAAATACTCAGGTATGCCTATCAAACTTTTTTCATGTGAACTTTAACATTATTATATTCTGTTATTCCATCTTTACATATAAGAAAGAAACACATGTGTTTTTTAGAATTGTATTATTAATATTAATATTAAGTGATAATAATCCTCTATAATCATGAATATAGGATGTGAGATGCCCTGACACATGCACTGATGTTTGTGTCCTGTTGGTAGTTTTGAACAATTAAAAAGCATCTTAAGTGACTTAAAGAAATGTGCAAAAGATTTCATGATGAAGTTACTTGTGTAGTCGAGAATGACGTCTTCACATGCTTTCTTAAGGAGCAGAAGTGAAGATTTGCTTACATCTTACATGTGAGTTGCCAGATATTTTAATCACACAACAATGAAGTAAAATTAAACAGAATAATTGCTCTTTTTCATTTAGAAAGACTCTTACTTTATACATCTGAGTCTCTGGCTATCACCACATGGTTGAAAAGAGTTTAAAACACACTTCTTTTGGGACTTTTGGGAGTTTGATTGTTATACAGATGACCAGCAGAGGGCGCCAGATCCTCATCTCTCATTTACTGCTGAGCAGCAGACATGGATGTCAGGGACCTGTCACTTTATTTAATTATTAAGAAAACTTTACTTATAAACTCTTTTCATCATTTCTGGTTTCTTAAGAATTAAATCAGTTTCAGTTGCTCAATTACAATTTTGTAACGTAAAATGTAATTCCATCCTTTCTTTTTCACATCGTTTACAGTCTAACATGTTCACAAACTCTTGTCGATTTATTAAATGAAGTATTAGGCCATACTCTTATTTCCAAATATCTCTTTATTTTTGTTTATTTCATGTTTTTTTTGCCAAAAAAATATTGTAGATGACTAAAACACTAGTTGACAAATATATAAAAAACATGTCCAACTAACAATGAAGATGCATTAATATTATGTGTCATCATCTATAATAGTGTCAACCAGATACTAACTGAATGATTAACAACTTTATCATAAGTGAAGTATTACACACTATAATAATAACGTTACTAGGGACGTAACAGTTCACTAAATGATATGCCAGTCACGATACGATTGGTCACCTATTACGATTATTTTTTTAACAACATTCGTTGACAAATTAGAAATAAAATGCCCATAATTTTGTTTTAATAATAAGCATTTCTTTGTGAAATAAAGTGTCTGTTATATCAAATAACAAAACAAAAAAAGCAATATTAATTTCCAATATTAAATACAAAATAAATGGTGCTGTTGGTTTTTACCGTCAAGAACATCTAATCGTCCACCTTAAAATGTGACTGGTAACGTCATTTGCTCACCATTTAGTTGTTCCAAAGCTGTACACATTTCTCTGTTGTAAGGTGAAGGTCACGGCACACACTGCAGTGAAGTGAAGAGACACATTTGTGCACAAATGAAGATATTTTTAAGTGTGTAATAAAGCTGTTTGGGTGATCATTGAATTCTACAGTACACCTTTGCTATACAAAAAGAGAGTAAATCATGTCCAAATGGACATGAATACAAACTTTAATAAAAATATCTCACATTTGTGTTCCCTTACAGGGATGAAAACAAGGAGTGCAGAAGAATATGATGTCATAATTGTTTTTATAGGATGCTTAACGTGATGACAATTCGATGACAATAGGATGCATATTTAACCTGGGGACACAACTTAAAAATGAATTTACTCAGTAACACAAACAAAACATTACAATGATGTAATCCGTCAATTAAATTCTACAGAAATGTGCTAATATATACACCGTGATGAAAGTGTCTGCTGAATTTTGTAGAATAACCCAGCACAATGTATGTTTTTTTTTTTTTTTTTTTTTTTAACTTTTTATTTATCACAGAACAGAACAAAAAGAACATTATCTGAGACAAGTGATAAAATAACCAATACAATACAGAGAAAAATAATAATAAATACAAATATTCTGTATATATATGTACATTGCTGCGCCTAATACGCATGTTCACATCTCAAGGAACATGATACAATAATATACAGCCCTCTATATAAAAAAAATAATAATAAAGAGATAAAAAAAGAAAAAAAAAAGAAAAACTTATGGATTTAAATATTGTTTAACCATGTGCCATCTCTGATTAAAAATGTCAGTATTCAATTGTAACGATGCAGTCATTTTTTCCATCATATACATCTGTTTTAGACGCTGTTTCCATTCAGTTACAGTTGGTGATTTCACAGATTTCCAATTGGCCGTAATGGTTTTTTTGGCAATTAGTAGTAATACACGTAAAATGTATCTCTGGTCAGCATTGAAAACTTCAACCGATATCACACCCAATAGGAAAAAACTTACATTTGAGGGAACTTCTCTTTTTACAATTTTCTCTATTTCTTTTTTAATGTTTTCCCAATACTCAAGGATTACTGAACAGTCCCAAAATATATGTGTATGGTCACCTGTTTTACCACATTGTCTCCAGCACAAAGCTGCAGAAGATTCTTTTACAAAATTTGAAATAACCCTAGGAGTATGAAAGTAACGCATTTTAATTTTCCAGTCGAATTCCTTCCACTGTTGACTATTAATTCCTTTATGGCACCTTAAGCAGATTTTATCCCATAACTCTCAATGTATGGTTTTTAATATTTGCTTTATTGACAGTGTGTTTACATTCAGGAACATAAAACGCTTTGGTGAAGCACTTACATTTACATTTACATTTAGTCATTTAGCAGACGCTTTTATCCAAAGCGGCTTACAATAGTCGAGGAGACAATGAAGCGGTAAATAGCCGATACAACAATAGATGAACAAGTGCTACAACAATGTTACCGAGTTACACAGAGAGAGAAGTTACAAAAGATTTTTATTTTATTTTTTTTTATTTTTTTTGATAGAGTGAGTAGTTAGAAAAGAATGTCGAAACCTCATGATTTTCACACCCATGTTCGATTCGTTATAATAGAACTGAAATATTCACCGTCACGGCCAAATTCTTTCATGTTGATTTGCTGTTATTTGATGAAATTCAGGGGTTTATGAAAACATGAGTCACCCTCGTCTTCTAAAAACGCCCCTGGAGGGATTCTGTACTGAAGCACATCCCGATCCGATTGTCAGTATGACATCTACATTCACAGCCATGGCAATTTATTATGGTTCTATCAGTTCTCGAGTAACTATTAAATCTATATCCTTAGAAACAGAATGTTCCTTGCTCTGTGTTTAAACTTGTCTCCTGCTGAAAGCTGTGTGTGAAATATCACTTTTGATCATGTTTAAGTTTAGGGAACAGATTTGAGGACATGTAGACATGATGATGGAGGCCTTCAGGGGTTTTGGATCATGTGGGATTGTTAATCCTAGTGGCTTTAGCGACTGGTTCTCTCAGAAGTGTTACAATTTCAATCATTGTTGATGGATTAATTTATTAAATTAAGTTTCATTATGGCTTAGGAACAGGTTTTAAATGACAGGATTTGAATAATTACTTGACAGTTTAAGAGGATAATAAGTTTTGTCTTAGGTTTTATAACACTTGCCCTGGGGGAAAGGATCTTCTCATTGGTTAAAGTTAAGCACATTGTTGGCACGCTGGATTGTCATTCTTGAGGTTGGAGTTCTCTTGATATTTACTGAGGACATCAGATTTTTATGTGCATTTAATTTAATTTGTGTTAGCAGTCCGAATGTATAGCCGCAGTTCCACAGTGGCATGCCAGGGCCGGAGAACACCCAAAACAGAGTTATTAGGGGTTTCATATACATTTAAGTTACAATGTGAGCAACTTTTTATATCTTTTTATTTAAATATCTTTTAATTTTTATTTAGGTATATAAAATGATTTTTTATTCTGGTGTTGGTTTTGCTTATTTTTAGGGATGTCTCGATCTGTTTTTTTTTGCACTTCATTCTAAGTCCTTTGATTTTGAGTATCTACCCATACCACTTCTACAATACATTCCAGGTTTCAGCAGGATCATGTATTTTAAGTTCTGTCGTTGATCATTGTGAAAGTCTTGCCTTGTCTTGTTTTTGTCCATTTTTTTCGTTTGAACTAGTAGATTTATCCCCCTCGAGGGAAAACTATGTTTTTGATTCACTTGATATTTTGTTACAATTTTCCCCCATTGTGGGCTTTGTTTTGTTATCAAAGCTTTCTGCTGGTTCAACCTCATCCTTGCTTGCATCTGGGTTCTTCTCCTGCTCATCCCGGTCAGAACGAAACCGACTTCCCAGATCCCAGCAAGCGATAATCGTTGTTGCATAACCCGGCAGTGGGGATCCTCCATCAGCAGCTTCTCCCAGGCCTGCACGGCAGAAGTCCGGGAGACAGATTTGAGAACAGGGAGCTTGTGTTGTTCTTCACCGGTCATCTCCCCGAACCACTAACATCCAGCGAGCTGAGGATCCTGAGTCCTCTGCTCGATAGCAACATGGTCAGGTATGTGTCCAGCTGGCACGATATATTTTCAATGCATTGAAAGTCATTTTTTCTTATATCTCCTCCTTTAGTATTCACATCAAATGAATATCTGTGTTAAAGTAAAAGCCATTCTAAAAATTGCTCAACAAAAATTAACCAATATCATCATATCAAATTATATATAAGTTATATAAAGGATTGTAGTATTGTATACTGTCATGTTTAAAACCCCGGAATGAGATCATGTATGAAACTTCATGCTTCATTGTTGGCGTGCGAGGCTTGTATTAATATTCCTGCATGTTTAAAATGAGCTTCAACACGTTCAGAACAGCATCCACCGACAATAAAAATAAAATGGTCATTTTGAAAACATTTTAAAAAATCTCTTGAACAAAACGCCAACAGTTGTCATGGATTACATACATGTAAATATTATTGAAGAAGCACCTGTGTTTCCTTTGGCAAAATCCGCATTGAGTCATATTTTTAATGTAAAGACTATATATTCGACATGACCTACTTACTGTATTTGTATAGTGTTTTTTCTAAGATATGCTGTTGGTTGTGTAAGGAAGGATTTAACATTGTTTCTCTAGACTTTAATGCTTTGACAGTAATGGGTTATAGTAGTTAGTCCCGAGTGCCTGAAGCACTTTTATTATAAGGGTTTTTAAATCCACAATGAGGGTTTGTAGAAGTTATTTTTCAGGACAAATGAAAAGAAGATCTATTTTGAAGAAATTTGACAGTTATGGGTCAGAAGATATATCTCTTATTGGCGATCGTGTGTATTTGATTTGGCAACAGTTTTGCGCCTCAACATCCTCATCAAGGCATGGATTGACAGCTCAGATCGTGAACAGGGAATTTTTCGGTTATATATTTAAAAGCATTTTATTAGCATCTTTATCTCTCATTGCTGGATATTTTTTGGGAAATGTTGTCATTGAAACATCAAAAGCAGTATTAAATATTAATGCTTGTGATATAATTTTGCCGTACAGTGTTTGGGTATCTTGCATGGTTATTACAAATGTTTCTAATCTTGTGACAAATTCGCATCTGTCTTTGCACAAACACATCTACTCAATGTTGATCTGCTGCATTCCTTTAAACATTTCTAAACAAAGATCTGATTAAATAATTATGGACATTTTCTCCATCATTCTCCAAACCTCTACATTATCATCCTTTGGTGAACCTTCTGCTCTTCAATGTGTGAAATACAAATTGTCTATTCTGCAGAAGATCGTAAAGGTTTGGATGGAGATGAATGTGATTCATGACATCATTGTAAACACTTAAACATGTGATGCGGGCGACCGCTGTCTTTGAGCTCTTGAAATGTAGAAATACTTTTATAATTTCACACACATCTCATCAATCAAACACATTAGTGCCAGAGACCATTATATTTTACTGCCTCTCATTTTCTTTAGGATTTGTTAAGCTGAAGATGTTTTGGACTGGAAACAGTTTGAAGCAAGTTTGTAAAGTCCTCTGACACTTAAGCTAATATCATACCATCATTACATTTAGAGAAACACACGGTGAAAGTGAAGAAATGAGACTCAACACGTTCAAATAAGAATCTGTTAAACAATGAGAGCATGCGGAGACCTGCCGGAGAAGTTAACATCGTGATGAGACCAGAGGTAAAATCTTCTTTAGAAGACCTGAAGGCCGTCGCTTTTATTGACTCTGTCTACACAAGTCTTTATTTGCTGGCAAAGTGAAAATAAGTTTCAACTCATTAAAGGCATTTTATAGACTTATTGTAACCATTAAAATCTCTACTGTCAACAGTTACGGGAGATGTTTAGAAAGACTGCGAGTGAAGACAACTTAAATGTGTTTTCTTGAGTGAAACACAAAAAGAGGCATATCTCTGAGAAATGTATTTATTTGATCTGATAAAACAATTACATCTTTTCCTCTATAAGTTCATATCGTGTCCCTGGAAATGAGATATATTTTCCAGATCAAACAGAACAGAAAAGTTCAGCAAAACACACTGCAACCAGAGCAGCTTCAAACATTTACGGTCATTTTCAAGAATATGAGATTTATGAATACAAATGAGATCTGTGAGCGCATATATTTATCTATATGTATATATAAACACTAATCACTTATAGAGCTTAATGCATGGAGCTAATCGGAATTAATAGAGCAAAACTGAAACAGAAAAATCCCCGTGAACAAACCTTCCCACCCATATTTCTCCAACAATATTATCACACCGACTGTTGATCATAGATAGTGTAGGGCAGTAAATCAGGCGTGTAAAGGGAAAGATCACAGTACAATGGCTTAATCATATAACCCTTGTGATGATTCTGTTCTAAAACCTGTTTCATATCAAAGAATTCCTTTTTTACTTTTTACTTTGGATGCGGCCTTGGAAGATAGACAACACGGAGGTTTAGAACAGAGCCTTTACATGAGAACTACAGCTTCATGTTTGAAAGGAAAATATTGGCAATGATTCCTATTGTGAGCAGCTGTCGATAAAGCAACGAGTGCTGAGCAGGTCCATTCTATAAAATGTCCTCGGGGTTACGTCACTCAAAGCTTCGTCAAGACAATGAAGGAAACCGCAGCACTCAAAGAAGCGAAATGATTGAATGACACACGTCCAACAGCTTTCCCTCAGGTCCTCTCTTAGGTGTCACTGGCTTGTTTAGCCTCTTGAACTCTGTTCATAAAACCAAATTCATTTCTTAGTACGTTTGTTTGTTGGACAACGACAGCGCAATCAAAATGAACCCTTAATGCATCAAACAAGATCATTTATAACAATATTGAAAGATCTGGAAAGCAACTGTGAGTCTTTATGCAGTAATTCTAAGAGCTTTCTGTGTTTAAAAATCAACTTTAATACAACAATGTTTTTTTGACAAAAAGTCTCTGAAACCTTTTGCTGCCAAACAAAATGCTGGATATTCTTACCAAGCATTTTGACTTTTGTTTTCTTTCTTAGAAAAAGATCCAAAAAAAAGATCAGAACATTTTGATATTTGGTCTTCTTTTGTAATAAAAATACAAATATTAAGGTGATTTATTTTAAAACAAGCAAAAAAACTTTCTCAATGAGGTGAGAAAAATAAACGTTACTTTTAAGAAGTATAAATCAAGTTTATTGTCGAATTTCCATTATTCTTATATGTTCGACAAGACTAAAAACCATAGGAAAATTTATCTTGATTTAAGAATGTTAAGATATTTTACTGTATAAATATAAAAACTGCTTGGTAAGAATGTAATTTTTGCAGCACATCCTCAATAACTTTTTTGTTTATAAATAAAACTTTCAAATGTAAAAAATACAATTTTCATTTTAAATATAAAAAAGTAACTTCCAATAATATGACGTAGGGTAATGAAGTGAATGTAGAGTACCTTCTTTCTCAGTATAGAGCCGACAGAGCGCTTGTCCACCCTCTGCATCAGTTCTTGAACCCACTTTTCTCTGGGATCTGCGCAGAACACACGGCCGTGTTTCATTGTGAAGCTGTGAAGACAAAAGACATCATGATACATCACTAAACTGTGTTCTGCATCTCCGTTTTCTTTTCTTTGGTTTTCTCCAGTGATGTGAAACAAATGCAAGAAGAGATGACAAGCACTTACACAATAGCTGGAATGTTACATCCTCCGTCCAGCTGCTGTTTTCTGTAGCTGGTCACTCTGATCTTCATGTGTGATTTCATTGCCTTAACATACTTCAGACAGCAGTCCTCATATGAGCCTACATCCCGAAAACACAACACACATCAGGGGATGGTACAACATCCAGAGACAATAAGACCTTCCAATAAGAGAGGAAAATCTACTCATGAAATCTCTTCAATATCTCAATTATTTCTCCCAGACATCAATGAGATTTAATCTCATCTGTGTCGAAGAAATTAAGAAAGAGTAAGACATTTATGGAGTTTCAAAAGAGATCTCAAGAATGTCTCAAGTGAGCATAGATTTGTCAAGTCTGAAATAAAAAATTCAATATGTTCGACATTTCTCATCAATTTGAACCAAATCCAGATTATTTTCTATGTAGTTACATTTAATAGAATTGTTTTAAGAAGTATTCAGATATCAGATAAATCTGTTAATGTTCTTCAAGCAAGCACTGAAATAAGGCCGTTCAGGTGTTTATCAAGACTGTTGAGCAGAACCACAAATGCACTCAGACGTATTGAGAGTCTGAGAAGATATCCATTGTGAAGATCCACACGTGTGTTTACTAAGCAGTGAACATTTCGTGGTGGAAACACCGTAAGAATGAAGTTATTCTTTTAACTCTGGAGAGTCTTCAAAAATTGGTTCTTACCTTGTGCCAGTGTCAGAGACAGGAGACCCAGAAGGACGGTGATGAAGAATAAGCTAAACCGCATGATGTCTGTTGGTCTTTGCTACGAAAATGAGAAGGAAAATCATGACTTGCTTTACAGTATGCTGTTGAAATTACATTTAAAAAACTGTATAAACCATGAGATCATAAAAGACCTTTTGTTATAAAATGCTGAGCCTTGACCCTTGGATATCATTAACACATTGAGAGTGACAATAAAAACTCTCATGCTGTAAAAAATGATATCTAAACGTATGCTTAAACACAAAATAAGTATTGTGCAGTTTACGAAGACTTTCTAAACAGAAAACATATAAATCATTCGCAAATCATGCAACGAGAGCTAAAATTGTTCACTTTAATGCGATATATAATGAAATGCAAACAAAGTGTTTATAAATAAAAACAATGTGATTTGTTAAGCTGTATACTAAAGAGTTTTTTGAAACAGTTTGTAAGTGTTTTATTTGTCTACTCACCTGTACTTAATAACGAAGAGAGGAAACTGTCTTCTTCACAACATCAAATTCTGAACACATTTCTGAGCTGCCCTTATTTATAATGAGCCCAACCCTGATACCCGAGTCAGGTGAAGCCACATCCTTCACAAAAGTGAAAGCAAACTTCTCCAGTAACGTATCCCTCAATCATAGCTGCAGTTCTCATTCATTTCTTTGATTCAAGAACCCTAATGGATCAACAGCTTCACCTGGTTCTCTATTGATTCATAAATGTTTGTTGTCCGTAATTGTTTTATTGTTGTGACACAGCATTCATGAATAAATGTTGGATGTTTATCCAAAGACATTCCAAACATATTGACCACAGGTAAAAATTAAATGACTGCCAGGTATTAAGACCTTTAGTCTTAGATAACAGCACCTGAAGGTATTCATTTCTGCTGAAGTTGTGTTGATCAAACACAAGCCGTTCTGCTGCAAATTCTGGCCTTGCAGCGTTTATTTGGAAACTGGATCCAAACCGATGAAGCTGTTTAAACATGACTTCGGTTAAACGAAACTTTAAGCACTTTGCAATTTCACAAAATGACAAGACCTGCGTGTCTGATTTCAGCCCTTAAAGACACAAACAAACGCTTCCATCATGAGAAGACACTTGCTTCTGGAAATATAAATAATAGAATATCAGATTTCTTGCATTAGAAACCTTTTAGCGTGTCAAACATAAGTGATGTTTTACTTTCAGATTGTCAGACTGACATTTGGTTTTGGTATTCATGCACAGAAAATGACGTCTGGATAATAGTAATTGTACTCAACTTCATTAAAATGCACAGAAAATATATTTTCAAGATTAAAACGAAGTAAAATGTTTTTGCTATCCATACAGATTACTGATTTTTGCACACAATGAAATATTTCAGACCATTCTTCTTAAGACCAGAATTTCAGATACTTCAGATGGAACCTTTTAACCATTTAAACCCACACAAAACACCCTAGCAACACCTTGGCAACCATATCATACATCATATTTTTTACAACTTGAACGTTTGACATCATAAAATTACTTTAAAACTGTACAATGAATACAACTGAAACACTTTTTGACAGCTCTTTTTATATTAATTTACTAAATATTAAATCATTGTCACCCAAATTGTCAAATAATGTCACACCTAAGTTGTTCAACATAAAGGTTAATGTGAGTCTTCATCGGATATAAGAATGAATTGGAGCATGTATTTCCTGAGAAATCTCAGTATATTTTACCATCTCATGTTCTATCATGTTCTGACAGCGTTTTGAATCATATTTCAACTCTTCTGTCAGCACAACATTAAATCATGTGTTTTAAACGTTACCTTTGTGACCCCTTGTTTCCATTTCAGAGACGCCGGGGAAAAAAGGGGAAAACGGGAACTTAAAGTGACTATGTGAGATCAACTTTATTTTGGGTTTTCGTTTCTCACGGGTGTGATGCTCATGTCAGTTGTGGTCTGGTGGTTTGGGAGGTTGACCTGACCTCAGGGTCAACAGACAATGACTGAAGTGAACAAGACATCTTAAGATTGTTTACCCTACAGTGAAAGATGTACACTGCATAATACTGTAAGTCGATTTGAATAAAAGCGTGTGCCAAATGAATAAATCTCATTTTAACAATTTCTAATTTCCAGAACATTCCCCTTACATTAGGTTTTGTTTCTACACCGTTCCATACCTTTTATTTACTTCAGAACATTTTTAAAACATTAAATTGATCTTTTAGTGGAAAATATTAAAACGATTGAGTAAAAATCCATTAGTTTATTTCTGTAAAATATTTCTTAGGTTCTTGTAAGGGAAAAAAAGTATTCATTTTACAAATATAATTGCAATATACACCAATGACTTCTAAAACAAATATTTGAGTTCGTGAGATTTACTTCATATTCAAAGTATTTTCACTTAATTTCAAAGATTCTAAATATACTATTATTTGAGTGTTTCACATAAAAACATCAAGTCAAATTTTGGAAACAATAGAAGAAAAAATACACAATTTATAAACAAAGCGTTTGTTGTCGAATTGATCATTTGTCTAAAACTGTGACGTTTAACTGGCATAGTAAAAAGGGTGTGGAAGAGGTAAAAATGTTGGCATTTACAGCTTTCATTCCCGTAAGAGATCAGAAGAATCCTGATGGATCATTGGCACTGATGTCTAGTGATAGCACAGATATTTTTAACAAAAGACCTCGACAAAATGATGGTCCGCTGCCAACCACACCACTTACAAAACAAATATCCACAATGTCCTTCTGATATCACAAGAATCCTGTACATGTTATGCTAGCTTAACTTGTCTGAGGTCATTTCTTATTTTCAAAAGTTTTAAAAGGAAAAATAATGGTGGCATTAATCATGAGCAGATCAGATTTACCCTGAGCAGACAGATTGATGAAACACATCCAAAATCAGCCAAAGTCTTGCTGTCATATCAAATAATCCACATCTCCATGGATATCAGCTGTAAGCGAAAGACTCGGATAAAGAAGACATTAAGTTCTTTTGAATCGAAGCGGATCTCTTTAACATCACGAAGCAAATAAAACATGCAGAAGAGGAGCGTTAAAGTTTTTTAGTTCATTTGTTTGTTAGACCAAACTGTTCCGGCCGAAAAACTTTATCATTTAAATGACTCATTATTTGTCATATAATCCAATGATTAAATATTTATTTACAGACACACTGAAATATAATCAATCACCGATGATCATTTAAATGTAAATCATTACATTATATTTAATTATTTTGGTTTTATTATTATTTTCTTTTTCACGTCTTTGTCATTATCAAAAGCTTCAACTTCCAGTTCTTCGTGTTACACAATTGACAAGTGTGTTCTAATCCAGTAAAGTGTTCATTATATGTTACATCTTATCCCGATTTAATATTTTGTGCAATTGGGGTAATCTTTTATAGAAATGTTTAAGATATGCTGAAAAATAGAAGCCAGTGATAGTTTGTAACATATTTTTGTGATTGTTATTTTATGCACAAGAAGATTAAACTGACTGTCATAAGATGCAGAAAACGGCCTAAAAGAAGCAATTCAAGGACCAACATTTGATATTAATTCATATCTTATCTGACTGTACATGACATTAATAATGTATGTGTTTTCAATGCTGAGCCTAAATCTTTCAATCCAGAGATTATACATTCACCTATTAAATAATCTTCCCCATTCATCTTTTCTTCTCTTTTCTCTGCATGTCATTTTTGTTCGTGTGCTTACATGGTTTTGCCTGAAGGGGAAATATTCTCTCAATATTTCAAGCTTATATTATTGTGCAGCTCAAAGTGACACTATTTGTCTGCCAATCCTTGTGGCTAACCTGAAAATAAATTCTTGTGGTGTTGTAAAGTTCCTTTATATATAGTCTGTTTTGGGTCTTATTCCAGTGTTGTGTTGTGTTGTGTTGTGTTGTGTTGTGTTGTGTGGTGTTGTAAAGTTCCTTTACATATAGTCTGTTTTGGGTCTTATTCCAGTTTTATTTGTGTTGTGTTGTGTTGTGTTGTGTTGTGTTGTGTTGTGTTGTGTTGTGTTGTGTTGTGTTGTAAAGTTCCTTTATATAGTCTGTTTTGGGTCTTATTCCAGTGTTGTGTTGTGTTGTGTTGTGTTGTGTTGTGTTGTAAAGTTCCTTTATATAGTCTGTTTTGGGTCTTATTCCAGTGTTGTGTTGTGTTGTGTTGTGTTGTGTGGTGTTGTAAAGTTCCTTTATATAGTCTGTTTTGGGTCTTATTCCAGTGTTGTGTTGTGTTGTGTTGTGTTGTGTTGTGTTGTGTTGTGTTGTAAAGTTCCTTTATATAGTCTGTTTTGGGTCTTATTCCAGTGTTGTGTTGTGTTGTGTTGTGTGGTGTTGTAAAGTTCCTTTATATAGTCTGTTTTGGGTCTTATTCCAGTGTTGTGTTGTGTTGTGTTGTGTTGTAAAGTTCCTTTATATAGTCTGTTTTGGGTCTTATTCCAGTGTTGTGTTGTGTTGTGTGGTGTTGTAAAGTTCCTTTACATATAGTCTGTTTTGGGTCTTATTCCAGTTTTATTTGTGTTGTGTTGTGTTGTGTTGTGTTGTAAAGTTCCTTTATATAGTCTGTTTTGGGTCTTATTCCAGTGTTGTGTTGTGTTGTGTTGTGTTGTGTTGTAAAGTTCCTTTATATAGTCTGTTTTGGGTCTTATTCCAGTGTTGTGTTGTGTTGTGTTGTGTTGTGTTGTGTTGTAAAGTTCCTTTATATGTCTGTTTTGGGTCTTATTCCAGTGTTGTGTTGTGTTGTGTTGTGTTGTGTGGTGTTGTAAAGTTCCTTTATATAGTCTGTTTTGGGTCTTATTCCAGTGTTGTGTTGTGTTGTGTTGTGTTGTGTTGTAAAGTTCCTTTATATAGTCTGTTTTGGGTCTTATTCCAGTGTTGTGTTGTGTTGTGTGGTGTTGTAAAGTTCCTTTATATAGTCTGTTTTGGGTCTTATTCCAGTTTTATTTGTGTTGTGTTGTGTTGTGTTGTGTTGTGTTGTAAAGTTCCTTTATATAGTCTGTTTTGGGTCTTATTCCAGTGTTGTGTTGTGTTGTGTTGTGTTGTGTTGTAAAGTTCCTTTATATAGTCTGTTTTGGGTCTTATTCCAGTGTTGTGTTGTGTTGTGTTGTGTGGTGTTGTAAAGTTCCTTTATATAGTCTGTTTTGGGTCTTATTCCAGTGTTGTGTTGTGTTGTGTTGTGTTGTGTTGTAAAGTTCCTTTATATAGTCTGTTTTGGGTCTTATTCCAGTGTTGTGTTGTGTTGTGTGGTGTTGTAAAGTTCCTTTATATAGTCTGTTTTGGGTCTTATTCCAGTGTTGTGTTGTGTTGTGTTGTGTTGTGTTGTGTTGTAAAGTTCCTTTATATAGTCTGTTTTGGGTCTTATTCCAGTGTTGTGTTGTGTTGTGTTGTGTTGTGTAGTGTTGTAAAGTTCCTTTATATAGTCTGTCTTGGGTCTTATTCCAGTGTTGTGTTGTGTTGTAAAGTTCCTTTATATAGTCTGTTTTGGGTCTTATTCCAGTGTTGTGTTGTGTTGTGTTGTGTTGTGTTGTGTTGTGTTGTAAAGTTCCTTTACATATAGTCTGTTTTGGGTCTTATTCCAGTGTTGCGTTGTGTTGTGTTGTGTTGTGTTGTAAAGTTCCTTTATATAGTCTGTCTTGGGTCTTATTCCAGTGTTGTGTTGTGTTGTGTTGTGTTGTGTTGTAAAGTTCCTTTATATAGTCTGTTTTGGGTCTTATTCCAGTGTTGTGTTGTGTTGTGTTGTGTTGTGTTGTGTTGTAAAGTTCCTTTATATAGTCTGTTTTGGGTCTTATTCCAGTGTTGTGTTGTGTTGTGTTGTGTGGTGTTGTAAAGTTCCTTTATATAGTCTGTTTTGGGTCTTATTCCAGTGTTGTGTTGTGTTGTGTTGTGTTGTGTTGTAAAGTTCCTTTATATAGTCTGTTTTGGGTCTTATTCCAGTGTTGTGTTGTGTTGTGTGGTGTTGTAAAGTTCCTTTATATAGTCTGTTTTGGGTCTTATTCCAGTTTTATTTGTGTTGTGTTGTGTTGTGTTGTGTTGTGTTGTAAAGTTCCTTTATATAGTCTGTTTTGGGTCTTATTCCAGTGTTGTGTTGTGTTGTGTTGTGTTGTGTTGTGTTGTAAAGTTCCTTTATATAGTCTGTTTTGGGTCTTATTCCAGTGTTGTGTTGTGTTGTGTTGTGTTGTAAAGTTCCTTTATATAGTCTGTTTTGGGTCTTATTCCAGTGTTGTGTTGTGTTGTGTTGTGTTGTGTTGTGTTGTAAAGTTCCTTTACATATAGTCTGTTTTGGGTCTTATTCCAGTTTTATTTGTTGTCTCGTGTTGTGTAGTGTCCTGATGTGTTGTGATGTGTTGTGTTGTGTAGTGTTGTGTTGTGTTGTGTAGTGTAGTGTTGTGTAGTGTTGTGATTTGTAGTGTTGTGTTGTGATGTGTTGTTTAGTGTAGTCTTGTGTTGTGTAGTGTAGTGATGTGTTGTGTTGTGTTGTGATGTGTTGTGATGTGTAGTGTAGTGTTGTCTTGTGTTGTGATGTGTTGTGGTGTGATGTGTTGTGATATGTTGTGTAGTGTAATGTTGTGATGTGTTGTGTTGTGTAGTGTTGTGTAGTGTTGTGTAGTGTTGTGATGTGTTGTGTAGTGTTGTGATGTGGTGTGTTGTGTAGTGTTGTGCAGTGTTGTGATGTGTTGTGTAGTGTTGTGTTGTGATGTGATGTGTTGTGATGTGTTGTGTTTTGTAGTGTTGTGTTGTGATGTGTAGTGTTGTGATGTGTAGTGTAGTGTTGTGTAGTGTTGTGTTGTGTTGTGTTGTGATGTGATGTGTTGGGATGTGTAGTGTTGTGTTGTGTTGTGTTGTGTAGTGTTGTGGTGTGTAGTGTTGTGATGTGTTGTCTTGTGATGTGATGTATTGTGATGTTTTGTGTTGTGATGTGTTGTGTTGTGTAGTGTAGTGCTGTGTAGTGTTGTGTTGTGTTGTGTTGTGATGTGTAGTGTTGTGTTGTGTTGTGTAGTGTAGTGTTGTGTTGTGATATGTAGTGTTGTGTTGTGTAGTGTAGTGTTGTGTTGTGTTGTATTGTGTAGTGTTGTGGTGTGTAGTGTGTAGTGTTGTGTTGTGTTGTGTTGTGATATGTAGTGTTGTGTTGTGATGTGTAGTGTTGTGTTTTGTAGTGTTGTGTAGTGGTGTGTTGTGTAGTGTTGTGATGTGTTGTGTAGTTTTGTGTCGTGTAGTGTTGTGTTGATTGTTGTGTTGAAGGGTTGTGTTGTGTTGATTGTTGTGTTGATTGTTGTGTTGTTGATTGTTGTGTTGATTGTTGTGTTGAAGGGTTGTGTTGTTGTGTTGATTGTTGTGTTGTTGTGTTGATTGTTGTGTTGATTGTTGTGTTGATTATTGTGTTCATTGTTGTGTTGAAGGGTTGTGTTGATTGTTGTGTTGATTGTTGTGTTGAAGGGTTGTGTTGATTGTTGTGTTGCTGTGTTGATTGTTGTGTTGATTGTTGTGTTGATTATTGTGTTGATTGTTGTGTTGATTGTTGTGTTGATTGTTGTGTTGTGATGTGTTGATTGTTGTGTTGATTGTTGTGTTGTTGTTTGGTGTTGTTGTGTTGATTGTTGTGTTGATTGTTGTGTTAAAGGGTTGTGTTGATTGTTGTGTTGATTATTGTGTTGTTGTGTTGATTGTTGTGTTGCTGTGTTGATTGTTGTGTTGTTGTGTTGATTGTTGTGTTGATTATTGTGTTGATTGTTGTGTTGATTTTTGTGTTGTGATGTGTTGATTGTTGTGTTGTTGTGTGGTGTTGTTGTGTTGATTGTTGTGTTAAAGGGTTGTGTTGATTGTTGTGTTGATTGTTGTGTTGTTGTGTGGTGTTGTTGTGTTGAGTGTTGTGTTGAAGGGTTGTGTTGATTGTTGTGTTGATTGTTGTGTTGTTGTGTTGATTGTTGTTTTGTTGTGTGGTGTTGTTGTGTTAATTGTTGTGTTGAAGGGTTGTGTTGCTGTGTTGATTGTTGTGTTGAAGGTTTGTGTTAATTGTTGTGTTAAAGGGTTGTTGTGTTGAAGGTTTGTGTTGATTGTTGTGTTGTGTTGTTGTGTTGAAGGGTTGTGTTAGGACTGTTAGTAATGATCGCCATCATGTGGACACATTTACACACATTTATGTGTCTTCAGGATTTTAGTCACTTGTTTCTCTAAGTGAGTAATAATGAGTTTAGATTAAAGTTACATTTTGTTTGAAAAAATTCTATACAAATATTTATTGTCAATTTATTTAATTATGAATTCCTGTTAAAATAAAAAAATATTTGAGCTATTTTAGGCCTCAATTTAACTTTAATATTTGTGTAAATAATTAATTAGTTTTTAAAGTATGGATAATTAGGCTCTGTATAATGTTATTAATGGTAATAAATAATAAATAACTTTATCATACAAGGTCGGATGCCAGACTTGTTTACATTTCATACAAAACTCAAAGTGCTCTATATAAATATTTTTATTAAAAATAAACAAACATAAAGTTTAAAAATCTGTAAAATAAGACTATGTATTTATTAAAAATAAACAAACATAAAGGTTACAAATCTGTAAAATAAGACAATATTTTTATTAAAAATAAACAAACCTAAAGTTTAAAAATCTGTAAAATAAGACAATATTTTTTATTAAAAATAAACAAACATAAAGGTTACAAATCTGTAAAATAAGACAATATTTTTATTAAAAATAAACAAACATAAAGTTTAAAAATCTGTAAAATAAGACAATATTTTTATGAAAAATAAACAAACATAAAGGTTACAAATCTGTAAAATAAGACAATATTTTTATTAAAAATAAACAAACATAAAGTTAAAAAATCTGTAAAATAAGACAATATTTTTATTAAAAATAAACAAACATAAAGTTTAAAAATCGGTAAAATAAGACAATATTTTTTATTAAAAATAAAACAAACATAAAGGTTACAAATCTGTAAAATAAGACAATATTTTTATTAAAAATAAACAAACATAAAGTTTAAAAATCTGTAAAATAAGACAATATTTTTATTAAAAATAAAAAAACATAAAGGTTACAAATCTGTAAAATAAGACAATATTTTTATTAAAAATAAACAAACATAAAGTTTAAAAATCTGTAAAATAAGACAATATTTTTATTAAAAATAAACAAACATAAAGTTTAAAAATCTGTAAAATAAGACAATATTTTTATTAAAAATAAACAAACATAAAGTTTAAAAATCTGTAAAATAAGACAATATTTTTTATTAAAAATAAACAAACATAAAGTTTAAAAATCTGTAAAATAAGACAATATTTTTATTAAAAATAAACAAACATAAAGTTTAAAAATCTGTAAAATAAGACAATATTTTTATTAAAAATAAACAAACATAAAGTTTAAAAATCTGTAAAATAAGACAATATTTTTTATTAAAAATAAACAAACATAAAGTTTAAAAATCTGTAAAATAAGACAACATTTTTATTAAAAATAAACAAACATAAAGGTTACAAATCTGTAAAATAAGACAATATTTTTATTAGAAATAAACAAACATAAAGGTTACAAATCTGTAAAATAAGACAATATTTTTATTAAAAATAAACAAACATAAAGTTTAAAAATCTGTAAAATAAGACATTATTTTTATTAAAAATAAACAAACATAAAGTTTAAAAATCTGTAAAATAAGACAATATTTTTATTAAAAATAAAACAAACATAAAGGTTACAAATCTGTAAAATAAGACAATATTTTTATTAAAAATAAACAAACATAAAGTTTAAAAATCTGTAAAATAAGACAATATTTTTATTAAAAATAAACAAACATAAAGTTTAAAAATCTGTAAAATAAGACAATATTTTTATTAAAAATAAACAAACATAAAGTTAAAAAATCTGTAAAATAAGACAACATTTTTATTAAAAATAAACAAACATAAAGTTTAAAAATCTGTAAAATAAGACAACATTTTTATTAAAAATAAACAAACATAAAGTTTAAAAATCTGTAAAATAAGACAATATTTTTATTAAAAATAAACAAACATAAAGTTTAAAAATCTGTAAAATAAGACAATATTTTTATTAAAAATAAACAAACATAAAGTTAAAAAATCTGTAAAATAAGACAACATTTTTATTAAAAATAAACAAACATAAAGTTTAAAAATCTGTAAAATAAGACAATATTTTTATTAAAAATAAACAAACATAAAGTTTAAAAATCTGTAAAATAAGACAATATTTTTATTAAAAATAAACAAACATAAAGTTAAAAAATCTGTAAAATAAGACAACATTTTTATTAAAAATAAACAAACATAAAGTTTAAACATCTGTAAAATAAGACAATATTTTTATTAAAAA